>JBBPBX010008942.1:21664-56636 GCA_038048925.1 Garcialebias charrua
ACAGCTCCTTAGACTGAAGAAGTCTTTCAGAGGAAAGACGAAATGTTTCTACAAAAAAAATATATGTTTTTTTTGTTTTGACCAGAATGAACTTTTATAGATTTTTCTACCTGGATTATTGAGCATGCATCAGGATACATTATATAATGTAGTTGCTATATAAATTATTAGAATCAACCTGAAGGTGGAGAGGCATCAGTGAGAAGAGAGTGGATATCCTCCACAGCGTCAGTGTCATCAATCTACGGGAAAGACAACAAATAGTAGCAGAGTTTTAAAAGAAATGAAAGCAAACAGGTGGGTAGGTTTGTGTGTGTGCACACCTCCACAACGAAGGCATCTTTTTTGCCATGAGACAGATCTAGCTCGGAGATTTCATCTGAGCTTTCTGAGAGGGAGCGGAAAAGTCTGGACCGCAGCCTCGGCTCGGGGATCGGAGAACCCACCCCTTCCTCTGTCAGCTCCTGCAAACAAAGAGACTACTGAAGCAGTCCACGCCTGTCCAGACTCAACAGGCAGTAAAATCACTACGTTAGCAGCACGCTCATATTTGCCATGTGCAACTTTACTGAAACAAACACAAACTATTTAAGTATACAGGTATAACTCTGCAGATTAGGTCAATATTTCATAAGAATCGTTCCCTTGGTGTGATACAAGCACCAAATTTGGCACGACTAATGCCTAAGACCTACGTTTTCATAAAATCACAGCCATCTGGAAAAAAACAAAATGGCGGACATTTTTCAAGGGGACCAACATTTCGGATGTCCATCCATCCATCCATCCATTTTCGTCCGCTTATCCGGGGTCGGGTCGCGGGGGTAGCAGCCTAAGTAGGGAGGCCCATTTTCGGATGTGAAAATCGCTTTTTTTTTCTCTATTTAAATTTGAATGTCTCAACTGTTGCAACAGTTAAATGCTGCATGGAAAAAGTCTGGGGTACCACTGCATACCTGAGTCCAGACCAGGTGCCTGATAATACTGTGGACTAGCCCATTTATGCACTTGCTAAACAAGTGCAGTGGCAATGGCCTGAACAGTTTAGAATGGACAAATTTGTCACCATGTTTGGAGGGCTCTACACAGAGAGATTCTTAGGCACTTTGCTAAAAGGCAGGTGCTCTGGGAAAGGTTGGTGTGGCTTTATTTGGGACAGCTGAGTCTTTTATTTTTGCCTCAAACACTACAAGAACCTGCCCCTATGTCAACCAGATCACAGAATGCTGCCTTGTATACTTTACGCTTTAAGAAAGATTATGGATATTATTCAAACAAAGTCAGTGATGGAGCCCAGGTTCTTTTAAGTTTTGAGGAGTAGTGTGAGAAACACAATGTGGAAAGTACACAATTTCAGCTCTGGGAATTTGTGATATTATTGCAGTTGGAGCTTCTCTCCTTGATCAGGTCTTTCAGAGAGACTAATTTAACTTTGTACAGTACTGTACTGTCAAACACGGTATGTACTCACCCCTAGCCTGGCCCTCGCCTTCCTGCACAGCTCCGCTCAATTCTCATTTCCCTTCACTGCACAGTCTGGGACTTATCCCATAGACAAGGATTTCTCCGGTAGATTTTTGACCGGACCAATCAGAGAACAGAAGGGGCGGAGTTTTTGGCCCCTAACCCACGCCCCCACCTGTCCCAGCGCAGCCAGCGAGCATTCGCATGTTCTCATTCAAAGCGATGCAAAGCGATGCAGGAGGACTGTTGTATAAATGACACAAATGTATTAATCTCCCCTTCTTAATCCCTTATCTGGAGTTTTCTTTTGTTTTTTTGGCCAAAAGTCAAGTGTTCGCTCCCTCCTCCTCCTCCTTCTCTCCCTCCGCTGATAAGGAAATGCCCCCACCTGTCCCAGCGCGCAGCCGCATGTTCTCATTCAAAGCGATGCAGGACTGTTTGATATGTGACACAAATTTATTAATTTCCCCTTCTTAATCCCTTATCTGGAGTTTTCTTTTGTTTTTTTCCCCAAAAGTCAAGTAATCGCTCCCTCCTCCCTCTCCTCCTCTCCCTCCGTGAGTGTATGAACAAGGAAATGACAGGTTGTCACGAGAGAATTAAAGTCAGGTTTTAAGTTGCTGCCCGAGTCCCATCAGATTTCCTGGTCTTCTGGTGTGTTGGACCAGCGCTCCATGGTTTTATTTTATTTTATTAGGACGTTTAATTATCATATAAACACAGAATATACAACAGAGCGAGAGAAAATTCAGCAGGAGGCGGAGCTGAAGTCAAGTTCAGAAGACCACGGGGGAGCAGCCATCAGCAGAGCCCACGCCTCCAGCAAGAATTGATTTTCAATGGAGAAAGTCCAGACCCTTGTCTGAAGCAAAGTGAAGGACAGGGTCTGGTTTTAACCAGGCTAACTCACCCCCTACTTCTTCGCAAATAATGTAAATTATGCTCTCAATGGCAGGTTTTGTGTATTCAGTCAAAATCCATTCAATATTTTGAGTGATAATGTCATTTTCATGTTGCTATCTCAGAAGACATTCAAATCCCTCATTGATAAGTTATAATATTTATATACTTTTACTTTTAAATTATATTTGACATTTTGATCCTAGAATTGAATTTAGCATGCCCAAAAGCCTATGTTCTGATGCAAAGATTGAGAAATTTGAATGATTCAATTTCAATTTGAGTCAAAAACCACAAAAAAATGGATTATGAAGGCAGCTGTCTTGAAAAATGATGGTCATATTGCTTTTCCATGTGGAGTAGAGCTGTCATTTCTAACCTGGGCCCGAAACCTGGCACGACCCGAATTTGGGCTGGGCTACAATAATGTGCGGGCCAGGTCGGGCTTTTGATTGCGTAAGCGGATGCGCAGGGCTGACGATCCAATTATATGGCAACATGGCTTGCCATATTTCACCAGTCGCACACGGCCATTCGACCGCACGCTGACTGGCCTTGAAAGAGGTAAAATTTAAAAAAAGTTCAGTTAAGCTTCAGATGGGACTACTGCCAGGCAACGATCCATCCAAGCCCAAATGGACGTTCAGCCTACACTCAGTGGACATGCATGGCCGATGACCCAAACAGATGAGATCCCAAAATATTCTCGCAGACATTTTAGAGCAAGGTCCATGTCTGAATAATGCAGAATGCAGGCAGAAGCAGGGATTTAATGTGCTTTGACGGCCATGAAAGGACAAACACCCCCTCAGCTCTGATCTTCTGCCCCTTTTATGCAGCTGCGCGTGTCCGCAGACCATTAACAACTATCTACGGCTAAGCAGTCAAAGCTTAATTAAAAATGTCAGGGTTTTTATGGGTTTGGACCTGTAATTACTGTTAATTTGTCGGGTCGGGTTTGGAAATTATGGCTACGGGATGGGGCCGGGTCGGGTCGGATTTTTTGGGCCCGAATGCTACTCTAATGTGGAGGTCCAGATTATTTGTGCCAAAGGTCATCCTTGTATCACCAAGCGAAAGGTTGTTTCACTAATCTGCAGCACAGGTGAGAATGACAAAAGCTTGAGTAGATGGTTATACTGTACTATAAATACGGTATGTTACAGAGTACTGTCTTGTTGCGAGCTGTTACACAGTTACAGCAAAGGAGGCCTAGTCCTGGGATTAATTGAGTGAAAATTCTGCCATGCTTTGTTGTGTCTCACAGCTAACATCTGGCATGCTCAGTACCATGTCTGTGCCGCAGAACACCTCTGGATCCAGGGCCTGTCTTGTTGCGAGCTGTTACACAGTTACAGCAAAGGAGGCCTAGTCCTGGGATTAATTGAGTGAAAATTCTGCCATGCTTTGTTGTGTCTCACAGCTAACATCTGGCATGCTCAGTACCATGTCTGTGCCGCAGAACACCTCTGGATCCAGGGCAAATAATTTCTTTGATGATGGGGAAAAAAACAAGAGTAAATTTATCGTGATTTGAAAAGATCTGTGCACATAGTCTAAGCAAGCAGTCAAACAGCTACTTTGAAGGGTTTTTAGGCAGGTTCAAGAGCTGGAGTCTTTGAGGTTTTGGTCATAAAGTCTTCTTAACTTGATGCACACTCACGAAGGCTATTCAGGTCATCTGTTTAATGTTTTCTTGTTAAAGAAGCTGTGAAGTTTTACAGCAAACTGCCGACTTTGGATAATTGCATGTGCATTGTTCAAAACGTTATTACTGTATTATACTCCAACTTGAACCATCACCTACTGGAATTCAACTCCACCTTCATCTAAATGGCAACTCTTAACACTCAACTTTGTTATACAGCAAGAGTCTGCAGTCTGAACGCTGTACTAGAAAATAAAGTCAACATTACAACAATATTGTTTTGTAAAAAAAAAAGCACCACTTACTGAAATAAAACTAAAAAATTTCAATATGACGCAAAGTATTTTCAGATTGACAACCATTTTCTCAAGTTGTTTCTCATCTGTCACTAGAAGACTGAAAATAAATGAATGTACTGTACAAAGTATGTAATTTAGAAGTGGGATCAATTATTTTTATTTTATTTGAATATACAGTATATATATATATATATTTACTAGCCTTATTGCATATGCCACTTTACCTCCAATATCAACTACCTCATACATATACTGTGTACATAAACTTCATATGCTGCTTTGTCACTCTATTACAAATGTCAATGCCAGAACTTTCATTTTATTTTATAGATATACTTTTTACACTTTTATACTACTATGCAAAAAACTCAGGACAGTATTACACTTTTGTTATTTCATTTTATGCTTATGTTTATTAAATGTTTAGTGTTTTAGTGTTGGTGTAACTTTTCATACTTTCATACTACTACTATGCAAAAACTACTATGCAAAAACTCAGGACAGTATTACACTTTTATTATTTCATTTTATGCTTATGTTTATTAAATGTTTTAGTGTTTAAATGTTTACTGTTGCACCGAGGGACAGAGAGAAATGCAATTTCAATCCTGTGTATGTCCTATACATATTGCAGTTTTGACAATAAAGTTGACTTTGACTTTAGAACACAATGAGATTTTTGCTTCACAATGAAACCTCATGTTGCATATCTCACCGGAGGGTTTATTTGGTAGAGCTCTTTGTTCTTGGCAATGGTGTCGTTGATTCTTTTCTGGATAGTGGAGATATGCTGCTCATTGTTAAGGTCGCAGGGAGTTTTCCCAGCAATCTGGATCCCTCCTGGTACAGGCAGAGCCGTCAGGTACACTCCTGTAGCCGACTGAGGAAAGACACAATGGATTGAGCCTCGTCACAAAGAAATATTTACCTCTTCTTTTTTTTTTTCATTTTATTTGAAAACGTGAACCTACAGCGAGTCCCAGAAGCATGTTTTCTCCAACACTGATCTGTATGTGCAGACCAAACAGAGCATTCATGCTCCTCAGTTTCAGCTTGTTCATTAGCTGAGTGTGCAGCTCATATTCCATGAAAGGAAGCAAGTTGGAGATGGCCGTGGCATTCACTTCTCCCTGAGCTTTCTTCTTCAGACGACACAGTCTAGAAGACAATCACTGACGGTTAAGTTGGATATTTCTTAGACCAACAATAGTTATGCTTAGTGTTACTCACCTAAACATACTTTATATGTGACTGAGCTAAGACAAAAAAATAGAAGCTTACTCCGGTGAGGTAAACCTTTAGCCATCAAATAAGTATTTGATAAATTGGGTGGAAAGGCATTTAGCTTACTTTTAAACAATACTTTTTAAAAATCCTTTACAAAACCAATAAAGTACATATCAGTGTACAGTATTAAGTATTGATTTTACTACTTTTATTAATAAGTATACCTGATAAATGATGACACTCAATTAGCTCAAATTAATTAGGTTTTGATTTGAAAGCATGTTTATTTTATTCAGTATGGTAGTTATGTTTTCAGTACAGTTTCACATTCACTTTTGCAAAAATGATTAAAGGAAGTCCCAACAAAGTTAAGTCAGGTCCTCTGGACGGTTTCTTTTTGTTGAAACGTTTTGTTTTTCATCCAAAAGACCATCAGTCCGAGGAGCCACAACACCTTCACATAGTGGGTCAACCAGTTTGATGGTGCTCAGATGGTTCATTTAGTCCGCTCTCTCCCCAGCCAACTCATTTTGAGGCAGTCATGGCCAAAGTGGTTCAAAATATTCTGATTCATGCTCAATAATCCAGATTGTTGGATTTTTCTACCTGGATTATTGAGCATGAATCAGGATAGATTAAAAGATAGATCAAAACTCAACAGAATCACATGTGGAGTCCCTCAGGGTTCTATACTGGGACCAAAACTTTTTATTTTGTATATAAATGATTTGGTAAAAGTGTCTGGTATTCTAAGGTGTGTTCTTTTTGCTGATGATACCACCTTCTTTTGTTTTGGTTATGATTTGAAACAAATGTTTGAGTTGTTAAAAGAGGAGATCTCAATACAGTATTACAAACTTGGTTTAGTTTAAATAAGTTATCATTAAATTTAAAAAAGACTAACTATATGTTATTTAGCAAAAATAAAATAGATACATTTTCTATCAAAATTGATGGTGTTGAACTAAGTAGCTTAATTAAAAATGTCAGGGTTTTTATGGGTTTGGACCTGTAATTACTGTTAATTTGTCGGGTCGGGTTTGGAAATTATGGCTACGGGATGGGGCCGGGTCGGGTCGGATTTTTAAAAAGGATGAGGTGAAGTTTTTGGGTGTAATTGTTGACGAGAGATTGTCATGGAAACAGCATGTACATTTTGTTAAAACTAAGTTATCTAAATCTATTGGCGTATTGTATAAACTAAAGGACTTGTTAAATGATAGGGCTCTCTATTTGCTATATAACTCAATTTTTGTTCCACATTTAATTTATTGTGTGGAGGTTTGGGGTAAAGCCTGTACAACTATAACAAATTCTATTTTTATTTTGCAGAAAAGAGCGGTGAGAATTATTGCTAGAAAGCCTTATCGTCATCCATCAAATGTATTATTTAAACAACTCAAATTATTGAAATTTCATGAATTGGTAGATTATAATATTTTGTTAGTAATGCATAAGGCTCATAAGAATGTGCTACCTACAAATGTTCAAATGTTTTTCATAAAGAGAGAAAGCCGTTACAGTTTAAAAGGAACTGAAATGTTTGTTAAACCTAGATATAGGACTAGTTTGAAGGGACGTTTTATTTCGAATAAGGGAGTGGAATTGTGGAATGTTTTGGAAAAAGATGTTAAAGATGTAAACTCTGTGATGAAATTCAAAAAAATTGTCAAGTCTAAACTACTAGCAAAATACTAAAGCTTCAAGTAATGCATCCTAATCTATTTGTTGATTATTGAGTGTGAAATGTTACTAAATTGATCTGTTGTTTTTGGTAGTTAATTGTTTGAATGGATTGTTTGTAAATTGTTTGTTTTGTTTTTTGTGGTAAAAAAGGGGCAGACAAAATAAGAAAAATTTCTTTCTGCCACCTTTCATTTTATGTATTTTGATTTTTTTTCTCATATTTATGAAATGGTTTTTTTTCCATTATCTTTTATGTTGTTTTTCGTAAATATGTAAAATGAATAAAACTTTTAAAAAAAATTTAAAAGTGTTTTTTGAGGTGCATTACCTGGCCTGAATAAGACAGCCTTTTCCTGTGACAGCTGCTTCTAGTGGCAAGTCAATTGTTGTGAAAAGCACATCAGGAACCTTGAATGAAGACAAAAAGATGTGTCTGTTTGACCAAGAGCAACTGAAAAGTTTGACCAAGAACAACTACTGTATTTTCTGCCATACACGTTGCACCGCCCTATAAGTCGCATTAGTCCAAATATGTCTAATAAAGTGGAAAAATCCATAAATATGTTGCTTCACCGTATACATCACATCTATTAAGTGTCACCACTGACACGTCAAGTTCGTTACGCGTCAGTGGTGACAACCCGGAAATGTGGACCGGTGTTGTACCAAAAACGATTGACTGCCAAATGACGGCCGCGGGAGCGTGCACGGGAGGACTTTTAACAAGAATTTAACAAGATTAACACTTAAAAATAATTATTTATTTGTTCGAAATTATAGTAAAGGTGTGTCTCAGTCTAACGTTTGCTTAATAAATGCACTTTGACGTCAAATCAGCTGCATTTTAAAACCCGATTCACGGAAGCGGGCACACGTAGAGGGACCAGTCTCTGTGCATTTCTTCGAAATTTAACAAGATAAACACCTAAAAACAATTGTGTGTTTGCTTGAAATTATAGCAAAGGTGTGTTTCAGTTAAACTTTTACTTAATAAATGCACTTCAATGGTCAAATCAGCTGCATTTCGCCGGGGCAGCAGAGCGAAATGAAGCTGATTTGATGGTTGTTCCAAGAGAGCCGGACGCAGGTGGCAGGCTATGACAAACTGATTGTGTCATTAATAGCCACTTTTACCTATTACATGAAACAACAGCATGCTATACACCTCTGGTGGCATCTAGCGGCTGAAAAATTGTTGTGTTCAATATTTTCAGTCAGAATTAATGAAAACGGTCATATCTCAGCCAAAAACTGGTTTATAAATATGGGAAAAAAATCCATAAATAAGTTGCTTTGGCATATAATTAAATTATGCACACAAAAAAAAGCAACTTATACTGTGAAAAATACGGTACAATCCTTTTTCTTCACGTGTTGTATTTGCTACCTTTTGCCGTCTGCACTGGTAACAATACGCGAGCTGAGCAGGAAATGGCATGTTGAGCTCATCATATGGAATGTGACAGAAGCCACAGGTTGGGGGTGATGGTTCCTCAAACCTGAAAAGAACCCAAACCACATGATACAAACTTCTGAGATGGCACAGTCTTCATCAAACACATACGAGAACTAAAGTCAACCTGTGGTCGGTGCTTCCAAAGTCCAGGCATCCCTCACGCATGTACCGAGGATTGAGGATGGTTGCTGTGCCTGACGCTGACAGAATACACACCTCTTCACTGTGTTGAGGAGAGGCCAAGAGATCAAAACAAAAAGGGGAAATATATGAGAGAAGAAACCTAAAAACTACAGGTTTAAGGCAAACCGCAGACTTTTTAAAAAGTACATTGTTTTTCTAATGCCATGCATTTTGTGCTACATACCAGATGCTTGTGTTCTCACTGTACCCTACAACAGCATGACATCCAAGAGCTTTGGTATGTGACTTGATTTCCTGGCGAATCTCTTCCCACCAGGCATCACGAGTCTCTGGTTCATCTACAAAACACAGCATTGTGAATTAAATAAATAAATAAATAGATTTTTTAAATTGGATGATTCTTTACAAACTTAGTGGTACACTAGGGTCTAGATAAGTTAGAATAAATAAAGACTCTAAAAAGACTGCCCTTACAACTTCACACTTACTCCTTTAACTTACAAAAAGTATACACCCAATAGTACTTTTTGGGGGAACGATTTATGAGTTAAATAATGTATCAATTCAAAGCAAGCAAAAACAGATAGTCATTTTGTAAAACAAAGTGACACTGATAATGATTAATGATAATTAGAGGATGATGAAGGTAATAGAAGAGATTAGATAAGAAGTCAGAGTCTCTAAAACTTGGAAATTCAAACATATGTGGCTGTGAAGGCACTGAAAGACAACATGCTAGCTCAAAAAGAAGTAAAAAAGGGTGCCTGAAATGTACAAAAGTTTCCCTTTGGCAAGTGTGTTACATTGAAATGGATCAAAACTTGAGATTTCAATAGTCTCATAAAGCTTTGCTCCAATGTCCTCAGTGTTTGTGACCGTTTTAAAGAATCTAAATGCTACAAGTTGAGAAATTGAACTAACATACTGTATATGAATAGTCAACAAAGAGAACATAAAGGAACCTATAAGAGTACAGTACTGAGCTGCACCCCATTACTCCCTAGGATGGCAACATGCTGTCAAGAGTCCCAAAAGAAAGTGGAACTGAACTGCTCAGTGAAATAATACAGAGGAATAAAGAAGGGAAAAGAACGAGTGATCAAACTGAAGAGATGAATGAACGATGGTCAGGCGTCAGGCACACAGCGTGGGTTATTTTAAACCAGCAGCCGCATGTCAGACAGGCACAGGCTCACCAATGTGCACGCTCATGACCATGTGCATGCTCATGGCCAGAGAAGGGCCATATTCATTCACTAGAGTCCATGAAATCCAGTTTTTAAATAAGATAATTGTCCTACTCGGCTTCTTTCATTCCCTGAGTTCAACTCTTTTCCTCCATTCTCATCATTCATAGCCAGATCCAGTTTTATATGTCCTCATTAGCCCCCACACCCTCACGATCTGCCTCCAAGCTCATCTATCACTCCTCTCTCACTCTCAGTATGAATACGGCCCAGTGAGTCAGGGATGCACATGAACGGCAGGTGGCTGTTTGTCACAGAGTAAACCTACTAAACCTCCTCTGGTCTAGTCAGGTTTGACCACAATGTCGATTCAGGAGGTGTTACAAATAATGTTGGGACAACGTTAGGACGGGGCTGCAGCTCTACTGTGTGGCTAGATGAGTCGGGTGCAGTGGAGGACGGCCAAGCCAGGTTGGATGGAGTGGGGTGACGACACAGAGCATGCTCAGCTCAGCAAACATACAGAACAGAGAGAGAGGAGGATGGCAGCTCACTGAATTCATCCATCCATTTTAGCTATCAGGCGATTTTGAATTTACTTGAGATTATTTATAGTACTGTAAGCTTCCCTAAATTGGTTAAAGTTCACTGTTTGGTTGTTGCTGAGAGGGCACAACAGTTTTAACTTCACTGAGCCACCATCACTCTTGTGGGTGAGAGCAGTAAAAGGGGGGGAAATACCTGCAGTGACACTATTCCAGTCTAGCAGTTTGTATGAGCGCGCGTTACCCAAGGCTGGGCCAGAACACACCGTTAGTACAGAAAAATAGAGAAAAAGAATAGAAGAGATAGTCTAACAAACAAGCACAGCACAACAGCAGCACTCCACAGTCACTATGCAAAGACAAAATACAGTCAGGACGACTAAAACGATCAGAAAAGAAGACTGATGATGAAAGGAGGAGAACAGAGATGTTACAAAGCATAAAGACCCGCTAAATTTTTTAAGAATGAAGGATAAGAGAAGCTATAAATGAAACAGATGCATGCAGTCTAGTCAAGGCTACTTTCTACACCTAAACTTTTTCTTTCAAATTTTTTTTTTCATTTACCCTTTATTTATACAGGTAGTCTCATTGAGCCCCGAGAACTCATTTTCAAGAGAAACCTGTTTAGGGAGCAGATGGTGGGGGTTAAGGTCCTTGCTCAGGGGCCCAGAGTGGGGCGAATGAGGGTGGAGGCAGGTGTGGGTGTTTCACCTTTTCCACCCACATTTTTTGATGTTGTCGGTACCGGGGCTTGACCCGGCAATCTCCAATCACACGCCCACCGTCTCTAACCTCTGCGCCACCACTCCCCCAATGTAAACAAACTAGGGATGCACGATATTATCGGCATGGTATCGTATCGGCCGATATTAGCGTTAAAAAGTTAAATATCGGACACCAGCAATTCCATCAACATAACTCACAGATGTAAAATACGCTGTTTTTGTATGACAACTCAGTGACAAGTATGCCTACAGTGCCAGCTCAACATGATGACGTCACGCGTGCCTACCTGATCTGATCACGGCGGAGAGGAAGAAATCAAAATGTCGGCGGTGTGGAAGTTTTTTTTCTTTGATAATACTGGATTGATTCCGAAGATTTTTGGACTATGTTGAGCCTAACTACAGCGTTCCCAGTCAGATATATTTTCCTAAGTAGTCTTACCAGAGTTACAAGCTGCAATTTCCAACGTCATTGAGAAGCTAATAGCCGATAGCACTTGGGTGAGTTTTACCTCAGACATTTGGATGTCCACTGTTAGCCCTGTTAGCATGATTAGTCTTACAACAAGTAACAAGCCTCGACACGTGAGACAGCATTGCAGTTGACTAATGCTAATAAATAACATTTAACACTTTTCATTTAATATAAGTTAAAGTGCTATGCATATCATATGGCTGTTGCTGAATATATGTCACCAGCTCTTACAGCTGTTGCACATTTTTTGAAACAACTAAGCCTAAATAAGAGGGCTATATTCTGACAAAGGAAAGTATATTAAAAATATTGGTATCGGCCAAATAAGTTTGAACATATCGGCCAAAAATCCAATATCGTGCATCCCTAAAACAAACATGGTTATACATTAATGCAAAATGTGTAAAGCCACCATTTGCAAAGCTCTTATTATTACATCCTCCAAAAAGGAGAAAAATAAACACTATAATACACAAGAATGATGGCAGCTCTACCATATAATGGAGGAAAATACACAACAAGTTCAATATTGGTGTTCAGTCTCAGGGGTGTCAAACTACAGGCCTCGAGGGCCTGAGTCCTGCAACTTTTTAGATGTGTCTCTGATGCCACAAAGCTGAATCATATGACTGAATTAGCTTCTCAGTGCAGTCAAGTTACCGGTATCCAAAGTCATGCTAACAACCTCCTTATTTGATTCAACTGTGTGGCATCAGAGACACATCTAAAAAAAATGCAGGACTCTGGCCCTCGAGGCCTGGAGTTATCAATTTGAAGGCACAGATCTAATATCTGAAAAATCTGTTTGATTACCAAGTAAAACTATTAATTCTGATAAAATTAGAAATAAAAAAATGTTGGAAAAGTGTGACATACAGTCTGAATCCCACAGCTCT
This sequence comes from Garcialebias charrua, assembly GCA_038048925.1. Lineage (NCBI taxonomy): Eukaryota > Metazoa > Chordata > Actinopteri > Cyprinodontiformes > Rivulidae > Garcialebias > Garcialebias charrua. The sequence continues at coordinate 34,320 of JBBPBX010008942.1, forward strand.
TTGGCTCATAAAAACCTTTGTTTTAATACAAATGTATTTTTTTGTATTTTGTATCAAAAGAGACAAATTCAAATGTTTTTAATTAGAGAATTTAAATTAAAATGATAAATGATAAAAGGTTTTCTCAGCAGCTTATCATATGCAGTTCAATCAAAACAAACAGCAGTTTATAACATATCATGCTAATTTAAATTAAAAGTCAAATTTAAAAATAGAAGAGTGTAAAATAATTTAGGTTCTAGAAAGTTCATTCAACTGATTGAGAATGAGCGAATTTAGGTTCTACATTACCTATTTTTTATTTCCCATATCAGATATTCAGATTTTCTGTATCAGTAGTGAAATACCTACTGGTAATTTCCTTAGGTTCTTTTACTGGCTTTATAACAATATTATTGTCTTAACATTTTTAAATCAATGCTTTCAGCCACCGTTCCCATTTTAAATCAGTGGAAACGGTGTGAAATATCCAGAATATGAACTGTATTCTCTGCATGATTAAAAGCAACATAAATATTGCTGTTTGGTGCAACTTACAGTTTAAAACATCACAAGAGATTTTTTATCATTCATTCAACCATTATTTATACAGGCTATAGCCTCGTTGAGCCATGGGGACTAATTTACAAGAGGGACCTGTCTCACTCACACCCAGGGTTAATTTAGAGTTACCAATCAGCCTAACATGCATGTTTTTTTGTACATGATGATCTAGTAAGTAAAACTGAAAGTTATGCACCATAACTCATGTTCCCTGAAGGAAGGGAACGAGGTGCAACACATTAGCTATGGGAATTGCGCCGCCGCACGGTTCACCTGAAGGAATACATTCACGCCTTTACGGCAGGTGGGCACCAGCGTCACCACAGAGGCCCCGCCCTCTTGGTATAAAAACGCGTGCGCCCATCTTACTTTCTCCAAGTGCACTTCACCGAACTTGGGCATTGAAAAGGGCAAACTGTGTTGCACCTCGTTCCCTTCCTCCAGGGAACATGAGTTATGGTGCATAACTTTCAGTTCCCTTATCAGTCAGTGCACTCGGCGCAACCCATTAGCTATGGGAACGTATTTCATTCACACCCTTGAAATGCTCTGGAAAATGCATGCTTGTGAGAACTTCTGCCTTTATACTTTAGGCGTTTTGGCTGTTCTCTACTGTGTGTTAGAGAGGACAGCCTGAGTGACATCACATGCAGTGACATCCAAACTGTAGTGTTTTGCAAACGCGTTTGTGGAACTCCAGTTGGCAGCAGCACAGATGTCTGCCACTGGAACACCCCTTAAACAGAGCCCATGAGGCTGCCAAGCCTCGAGTGGAATGGGTGTGTACCCCAGAGGGCACCTGTACGCACTTTTTATGGCCTCAGTCACCCAGTGTGAAAGGCGCTGCTTTGAAAGGGCTCTGGCCAGCAGCAGGATTGGCAAAACATACAAACAGTTGGTATGTTTACCTCCAGCTGACAGTTCTGTTGATGTAAACACTCAAGGCCCTGACAGGGCAGAATGCATTCAACCTCCTCTGTTCCTCAGTGAGGACAGGGTGGGGAGGAAACGCAGAGAGTTCAAAGTCCAGACTTCTGGGATTTAGAGTTGGAACCTTTGGGACCAGTGATGTCAGTGATGTCAGATGTCAGGCCATCAGCCGGTTCCTTTCAGCGGCCAGGCCCAGAGAAGCCACAATTCTGGGTGTGGGTGAAGGAGCTGCCCGTGGGCCTGAGTCAGCAGGTCCCTGTGGGGGGGCAGCTGCCATGGTGTCCCTGACAACAGTGAGATCATTTCTGGGAACCACGGTTTCTGTGGCCATCTGGGAGCTATGAGTATCAGGGAAAGAGCTCCCCTGCGTACACGTTCCAGCGTCGCCTGAATCAGAGGGACGGGGGAGAACGCGTAATATAGCGCCCCTGCTGGCCAGCTGTGTGCCAGAGCGTCTGTTCCCAGCGACGCGTTTCTTTCAGAGAAAAATACAGGGCGCAGTGCGTGCTGATTTTGCAGGCGAAGAGATCGACGGATGAACGCCCGTATCGTGCCCAGATCTGGTCCACGATACGTGCTCTGTACAGAATGGTGTTGACCTGTACACCCAGAAATACAGTAATCTGTGATGGAGTCAAGTCGCTTTTCTGCAGATTTATGACGAAGCCCAGAGCATCCAGGTGCGTCATCATCATCTGTGAGTGCAACTGGGCTTGTGCTCTGTCTTCGGCGAGGATCAACAGATCGTCCAGATAATTCATAATTCTGACACCTTGACCTCTGAGTGGGGTCAAGGCTGCGTCCAGACATTTTGTAAACGTGCGTGGTGCAGTTTTTAGCCCGAAAGGTAAAGCCAGGAATTTGTAAGCTTTTCCTTCGAATGCAAAGTGGAGATATTTTCTGTCTCTCCTCCAAATGCTCACGTGGAAAAAAGCATCTTTCAAATCCACTATGTAGGTGTAATCTCCTGGTCTCACCGACTGGATCACACCGGTCTCAGAGTGAGCATTTTGAATTTGTAAGTTTTTATTCTTCCGTTCAGTGCTCTGAGATCCAGAATCGGTCTCAGGCTCTGGTCTCGTTTGGGCACGAAGAAATACTTGCTGTAGTGGTGTATATTGTGTGTTGGAACTACATTTATCACTCCTTTTTGCAGAATCGTTGATATCTCCTCTCTTAAGAGGTTGGCACGGTCTGAGTTTATGTTTGACGGCAGCACCCCTGTGAACGGGGGAGGCCTCTTGTGGAACTGCAGCCGGAGGCCTTGACACAATGTTGACATGACCCATGTGTTTGGGTGACACCCAGCGTGCGCGCTGAGCCTGTGAGACATGTTTATTCTGGGTTGTATGTGCGTCGTGGGTGCGGGAGGGGGAGCAGTTGCCCCCACCCCCCCGCTTAGCCCCGGACGAGCTGACCTGTCCACCAGCGGTCGCCATGAAGTCTGTCTGCTCCAGACAGACTCCAGACGCCCGCTGAGGCTCATTGTCTGACCTGACACCTTGTGTTTCACGAGGGAGGAGGGGTGATTGCCCTCTCCCTTCATCGTGACTGTTTTCATGAAAAATGGTGCTGTTTTTCTTTTTTTTTTGAGTCAAGAACCAGGGTAGTTTGTGCTTTTGGTACTTTATTTTCGTGTTTCGAAGAACAAAGCGTCTTTTTTACACACATAGCAGAAACATTTTGTTTTGTGCACACATGAAAGTCACCAGCTTTTTGCTGCTTTTCACACATAAAGTCTGGGTTTGAAAGTCTTGGTTCCCGTACCACATGGGCGGACGAACCTTTAAAAATGTGAAGTGGTCCCGTTTCGTCAGGCCAACTTCTGCCTTCTGTCCCGGTTCGTCGAGGAAGTTCTCGGCGGAACCGCTTGGCGAGGAACGAACCTGTTCCTGGTCCAGGACTGGCCAGCTTGAGATGGTCCTGCTGAGGATCTCTGCCGTTGCTCCCTGTCATAAGCTGGTCTTTTTTGCGGGGGACGACGTGTGGCTGAGCGGTGTCGAGGCTGCACGGGCCTGCTCCCACTGGTGTCTCTGAGGGGTGCGAAAGCTTTTCTCTGCAACCCCTCGCGCAAGGCCTCAGCCTGTTTTCGTCTTTGCTCCAGCCTGCTCTGGATACGCTCCAGAGCCCCTCCGAAGAGTCCCGTCGGTTCGATCGGGTGGTGGAGGAAGGGGTACCACTGGCCCTCCGGCAGGTCAGTCAAAGTCAGCCACAGGTGGCGCTGGGCGATGACCACTTCAGCCATGCATCTCCCTTGAGCGATGGCAGCGGTCCCCATCATACGGAGGACAAAGTCAGTCGCCTTGCGGGCTTCCTCTAGGGTCTCTGCTGCCGCCTTTTTGTTTGTTGTTACCTGGAGCTCCAGCAGCTTCTCTGCCAAGTAGGCCTGCATCATGGCCTAAGCGTTCATGGCGCGGGCCGCGAGGCCATGAGCCCGGTAGAATTTTTCGAACTGGGAGGCAGAGGCACGGCAGGCTTTGCTGGTCAGAGTTGGCTTTGCGCCCGATGTCCTAGGGGCCAAGTGAGCCGCCAGCGTGTCCTCCATCTGTGGGATGTTGCCAATTCCTGCTGCCTCCATGTCCATACCGTCCCCCCAGTCAGCGTGGCCGCTGTCCTCCAGGTCCACGGCCTCAAGTTCCGGTGTGGGAGTGAGTGCCTCTGTGAGGTCTGGGTCCCGTGCCGCTGCGGAGCCACCCATGGCCTTGACCACGATGTCCACTCGACGCTTCCTCACAGCCTCAAGCATCTGGCTGCAGTGAGGGCAGGACTCGGGGGATTCCAGCGCTGTCTTAGCGTGCAACATCCCCAGGCAGACGGGACAGGCCTCGTGGGTGTCCGTCGCCGAAAGGGAGTAGCCGCAGCTGCTGGGGCAGGCCCGGGAGCTGGGGCTCGCTGGCCTGCTGGTCTTCTTAAATTTTTTGGGTTTTCGCTTTCCCTTCTCTGGAGCCATGGTTGAGAAGAGTCGAGCTCGTTAACAGTAATAATGTGGTCCGGAGACGTCTTCTTCATTGCATCGATTTCGCTGGCTACCCCGCTAACGGAGTTAGCGTCTTCGAGTGAAGCAGCTGCGAAGAGAGAAGAAAAAACCTTGAGGTTAAATAAAAGACACTGGGCTAGCTTTCACTAGCCCAGCAACACGCAGGAAATTTCTCTGTACGCTCAGTGTAGGGAGCGAGCTCACCTCCGGTCGAGCGATGTAGCTACAGAGAGTCCCACGAAGTTCAGGTGTAAGCGAGGTGAAGGGCAAAAAGAGAAAGTAAGATGGGCGCACGTGTCTTTATACCAAGAGGGCGGGGCCTCTGTGGTGACGCCGACGCCCACCTGCCGTTAAGGAGTGAATGTATTACTTTAGGTGAACCGCGCGGCGGCGCAATTCCCATAGCTAATGTGTTGTACCTAGTGCACTGACTGATAAGGGAACTTCATTTATATAGCACTTCTCAAGTAAAAATCACAAAGTGCTTCAACAAATAAAATAACAAATGCACAAAACAAATTTAAGCAAAAGCAGATTTAAAAAGATAAGTTTTAGCTGGCCTTTAAAAGAAGCCACTGAGTCTGCTGGTTGGAGAGTTTTAGAAAGTTCCAAAGTCTTGGAGCCCCAGAAGAAAAGGCTCCGTCTCTTTTAGGCCCTGTACACACGTAGCCTGGTGTTTGAAAAACGAATATTTGCGCAAAAAAAATATTTCTGTCCATACATGTTCGAATATTTAAAATGTTTGTCTACATGTCCCGTTTTATTTCACCAGAGGCGTTGTAAAGAATATGCTGAACCCATAGGTAGCAGTGTAGTGCTGTCACAACCCCTTCAACTCAGCCGCGACTTCCTGTTATTTATTTATTTTCTTTAGTTTGTGTGGACAGACCGCAAGGTTGGACTACTATTAAATACCGTGTTGGAGTACAAAATTAATAAAACGCAGGAAGATGTCGACTGGGAATCATGTCAGAGCAGGTATGTTGACTTTTTAGCACTTTTTTTAGAGCATTATGTGACTGTCAGCGCCGCAGCAGCTGGAGGAGGTGGAGCAGAAACCTCCGGTTCTGAAGTCCACACGCAGACGCGAACGCGGAGAGTTCTCAAATCTCCACTTTGGTCGGAGTTTTGTTATTATTCATTTATAGTTGCATCAACAGGAGTTCACGTGTGGATGAAAGGCCAAACTGCATGATAAACTGTTCGGTTTTACTGATAAACGACTACGTGTGTACAGGGCCTTAGTTTTGTCTGGGGGACAATCAGCAGGTCTTGATCACAGGACCTCAAAGTCCTGATAGGGGTGTAGGGATAGGGCTGTAGTGATACAATAATCTCACGATAGGATACAATACACGACATTCTGCTCACGATATGATATATATTGCGATATTCAGCAAACGATACAATTCAATACACTTTTGCGATTTTCTGAAATATTTTAGAGGGACAGAGTGATTTTGGTGACATTTTGTGACTGTTATAGAATTGGATTGAATTAATTTAACTGAAAACTGATTAAAAGCACCAACTACAGGTAGTCCTCGACTTACGAACGAGTTCCGGACCTACGGGTCGTTCGTAAGTCGAAAATAACGTAAGTCGGATCACATATAAAAAACAATACATATATTTTTATTTTTTTATAAATAAATGTACAGTAATGTACAGTTACCAAGCACTTAGCCTATCTTAAAGGTTCAGTATGTAATTTCTGGAACACGCGAGAAATTTTTAACAAGTAACATTGTTTATTGTGCTGTCCTTGATCAAATAAACTTGAATGAATGAATGAATAATGACACTGAAGCTGAACAACAGTGAAACTATACACTGGGAACTTTTCAGTCTATTTTCATGTTTAGTAAATATTTATTTATCATAACTATTTAGGAAAATTTTTAACAGAGACACGTTTCTGGTCCCTCCCCCTCAGAGCCATATATGGCTCTGTTACCCTTGCTCTGCTGAAATTCAAATTCAAGCTCTGTTTTTATTGGCTGATTCAAATTCAAGCTCTGTTTTTATTGGCTGGTTACAAACTCTGTTTTTATTGGCTGGTTAACGGCGTGTCACTGTGGCTTTTTAGAAATGCTTTTAGAGAAGCAAGGGGACAATAGTTTTTTCAGAGATTACTTGTCTAAAATCAGTATGTCAGGAGGTAGTGACAGAGTGAAGAAATATGTTAAAAATATATTATTAGAAAAGTTACATGCAGCTCCTTTAACACAGTTTTTAAAGATGAAGGAGTGAGTTGAATTGTCTCCCTTTCACAAAGGGAGCTAGCTCCCTTTATGTGAATGGAGCCTGCTAGGGAGGAGGGAGGGAGACAATTCAACTCACTCCTTCATCTTTAAAAACTGTGTTAGGATAGGCTAAGTGCTTGGTAACTGTACAGTATTGTACATTTATTTTATTTATTCATTTTATTTATTTATCCAAAAACATGCATGTTAGGTTGATTGGTAACTCTAAAATTGACCCTGGGTGTGAGTGAGACAGGTCCCTCTTGTAAATGAGTCCCCGTGGCTCAACGAGGATAGCCTGTATAAATAAAGGTTGAATGAATGAATGAATGTATTTTTAATTTTTTTATGAGATGTAAGTCCGAAATGTCATAAGTCGAGGGCGTCGTAAGTCGAGGACTACCTGTACACAATACCTGGCTCTGGTTGGACATGGACACAGACTTAAAGTCGACAGCTGGACAAAATGAATCAAAGAAGTGGTGAGAAAACATGTTTCTTTTAATTGAAACAGTAAAAACTGTAGCTTACATGCATTTGTAAAGTAAATAAAGTGCACCAAGTGCCCTGCTCTGAATAGTTTGAAACCTTTTTAACCTGACACTTAACATCTGAAGGAATCACTCTAAGTGCACAGTAATATGACTTGGAATGATATTCGCCGCCATTACAATGCCCGCACTTCTTCTGTGCAAATCAGCGCCTGCCCAAGGCATAAGCGAACTAAGCGGCCGCTTGGGGCCCCAGTCTCACTAGGGCCCCCCCGAAGAGGAGCAGTTTTTTTTTAATGATAGTTGTGTGTACTATTACACACAACTTCATCATAAAGTTCAGATTTGTATTTTCAGAATGATATGTATAACATATATATCATATATTTTGTGTGTATGTATATTTGATTATGTAGAATCGCTCAAGAAAGGAAAGAAAAAAATGACCGGTAGTTTTGGGGGGGGCCCTAGTGAGGCCCCAGTAGATCATGTTTCACAGGTAATATGAGCTCCTTGCCATGCAACGTGAAGTACGCAACGTATCCAAGCTAATTAAGCACCTGTGGAGATAACCAACGCTAGATAATGTCGCAAAAAAGGGTATATCCTTCAGGGGCTGAAAAAAGGAAGAGGGAAAAATAAGAAGAGAAAAAACGGCAAGATAAAGGTATGTTTGTACAAAGTACGTCTCTTTTATCAAAAAATATTTGTGCAGATGCTAATAGATAAAAAGCTAGCTAGCAACCTTGAACAGTCTGGACTACAGTGTTTGTACTTAATAACTAAGTTTTAATTTTATGTGAGTTGATTCTGGTCGTTGGCACTACCGTATATCTTTTTTTTCTTTTTATTTATTTTTTGGCTCAAAACAGCATTTTTGCTAACGCTTGATAGCAATAATTAAAACTTCACAATACATAACATTTTCTAGCCAAATGTTTTACATCAGGCTATATCGATATCTTAACGGCTTATAGCTCTGCTTGAGTTGGCAATGTGTTGTGGACTGTTGAACATGATAATTTATGTGACTAAAATAAACAATTTTTACACAAACTTATAAAAAAGGCGTTCAATACAGAACAACTGGACTTTATTTGTAACAGAAAGATGTTTCGCTTCTCATCCGAGGAGCATTATCAATTCAGTGAGCAGACTGTGAGAGGGAGAAGTTATAACTAGGATAAGCCATTAGCCGTGTTTCCATCAAGGTTTCTAGCTGCGCAATTTGAAATAGCGCAGCAGAAAAGCTTAATGGAAACGGCAAATTGCGAGGTTACTTCCTGAATTACGCTAAAAAGTTTTTACGCTCGCTTGAGGTGGTTTTTGGGATTTGAGATGCGCTAAACGACAAATGGAAACACATTTTCCGACTCATTTCTGACGTAGCGAAAATTCACGTCACGTGACGTTCAGCTGTTTCCGCTCCGGACAACATGTAACATCGCTAAAACTAGTTGGCATGACAGAATAAATACAACTCGCCCGATAGCAACACGTACCTGAAATATTCTCTCGATTTTGACGAGATGTGTGGCCGGGTTCAGTTTTCAACCGCTACTTCCTGTTTACTGTAGACATGCGCAGTGCTGACGTCTGACGTAATGACGCTGACGTCTGACGTAATGACGCTGTGCGCGGCTTGGTAGAAGCGCTTCAAGCCAGCAGATGGAAACACTTCTGATCTGCATTAATTTGTATTTACATATTTGCGAGGTAGCTCAAAATACGAAATGAAAATGGATGGAAACACAGCTATTGACACGCACCAACATATGTAAATTGGAAACTAACACCCCCACATACTTGGGATAACACGTACCTGTGACCCATTCAAAGTTCAGTGTGTGAAAACAGAGCTTACAGAAAACACACACACATCCTACTGTATGTAAATTGACAAGTCACACCTCACACATTAATAGCAGGGACCTGTCAAAGTCTTTGTTAGTCTAATTCACAAACGAGGCTCCTCTGTTCTCATCAGGTGTGAGACGCCTGGGAACCAAACCCAGGGCTGCACTATAAGTTTTAGAAATTTGGAATCTTAGACCTCCTCCTCTGTTTAACGATGGTTTCTCTCTTTTTACATAAATCGCCTCCTTCACACCCCTCTCAAACCACCTGTGCTCTCGGTCCAAAATATGTACATTCTGGTCCTCAAAAGAGTGTCCCTTGTCCATCCAGTTGTTCAGTTGTTCTGTATTGAACGCCTTTTTTGATTTTATCATGTCCTGGACGACTGAGAATCTTCACCAGCATACACAAACTTATGTGAAATTCTGCAGGAGCACTGTTAAAATATTTTGGCAGCACAGAATCAGCTCAGTGCCAGTCCACATTACCAGGCTCAGCTGTGGGCAGTGCATCAGGTAAGAGAAAGACTCACCATGCAGCATTCAATTTATTTTTAGTTATAGCAATTACACTCCAGAGTCTGTAATGAAAGTATTTATTTATTTTATTTTTATTTATTTATTTATTCATTTTACATTGTGCTAAAAGAAAAACCTTTTTACATGTAATATTAAAAGCAAAAAACAAACAAAATGAAAGGTGGCAGGAAGAAGAAGGAATCTTATTATACCTGCCCCTTTTTTCCAAAACAAAAAGCTATTCCTACCATTAAACTATTCCTAAGTATGCAAGGAATGTGTGTGCATATGTATGTATTTCATCTTATGTCCATCTTCGTCCTCTTCAGAGCTAAGTCTAGCAACCCCATCTTCTGTGCCCACTGTCTCATCTGTGTCTGCAACTGCAGATGATCTACCTGGTAAGTTAACAGCAAAACATCTTCTATAATTCCTCTTTGTGCTCCAGATCATTTTCAGATTAACAGTTATGTACATCGCAAACATTTTCTGCCCTTTTATGTTATTATTAATCATCATCTTTCTTTTGTCTCTTTCTCAGAAGCTTCCACATCAAAGTCCGAGCCACACCAAGGATCATCAGCTCTGCCAATGGACCCAGCTGAGTGGCCATCTTTCCTCTCAGATGTAAACAGGACTGAGCAGGTGATGAGAGGACCACTGCCTATTAAGGATACCTTTTCCTTCCCCAAAAGGCATGATGGGCGAAGTTTTTATTTTTATTTTTAGAAAGTTTGATTTTACCAGTTTATTCATAGGCAGTTTTATCAATACATTCTGCCATGTCTGGCCTTCTGAGGACATTCATGAACTTGATGTGGTCCAAAATTAAAACAAGTTTGACACCCCTGCAATAAATTACATATACAGCAAACCCCCGACCTACGACCCCATCGACCTGCGAACCACGGGACCTACGAACGTATCATATTTAATAAAAATATGAAATTATTGTATTAAAAAAAAAAAAAATTTTTTTTTTATTTTTTTGTGTTTAAATGTTCTTAATTTCATGTGTACATCACTTTGTTGCAGCTGTGGTTGTTTTAAAGGCTTTATAAATAATAATTATGATAAAAAATGATCATTTCTGATCATTTTGTGCAACTTCCGGTCATAACAGGAAGAAGGTCGGTCATAACAGGAAGAAGGTCGCCAGTCACCGGAGGCCAGCCATCTTAGGGTTAGTCACGGCTACAGGCAACAAGGTTTGGAAGACTTGTTGATCAGGATTGCCTCATATGGATTAATTACTATCTGGAATCGCTCTGTGAGCTCTGTGGACGTCTCAGGCGGAGAAGCAACTGCAGATTGATGGCCGATTGGGCCGCACCGCCGCTCCAACACCAGCTCATGGCCTGGCTAGCAGAAGCTAACACAGGCCTCGAGAGCTAACACAGGCCTCGAGCAGCTCCCGTGGTTTGCTCGTCGCGCTGCTCGGCCTGATAACAACAACGCATGGCAACCTAAGATGTCGGCTATGACCATCTCAAAGTAAGAAAATATATTTTTATTTATTCTGTAAATGTGAATAGCAATGTTTAACATTACAGTACACTACTGTACATGCTTAAATGTGTGTGCGCGCTCCGTTAGCATGATAAATAAAGGTTGAATGAATGAATGAATGAATGAAATTTTTTTTTAATTATAATTTTCACCCCCTACCTACGAACGGATCGAGCTGCGAACGGTTCTTAGGTCCCAAACTCGTTCGTAGATCGGGGGTTACCTGTACTATACATTAAAAAGGACTGTCAGAGTTGCAATACATTTTATCAGGTGGGAGAATGATAAAACCATCTGACCGTTGATTGCAGTAATTCACATTATTACCGTATTCTCCGGTGTATTATACGCTGTATTTTTGCTCATCTGAATGTCCAGCGTATTAAACACCGAAGAGTATTATTTATGGATTTTTTCCCATATTTTTAGACTCATTTTTCGCTCTGATTCTTCGTTTTTCATTTTTGGCGAAAATGGTGCAGTACCAGTTTCGGCCGCTATACGGGCGCTGTAGGCAGCAGCCAGCAGAGGACTCAGAGAGTGAAGAGGAAGAGGGGCCACTTCCAGAAGTTTCTACTTGCTGTGTCCGAAAAAAGACTCCTTTGGTCGGACTGATGACTCTGTCGCTGCCCGCTCCCTGCTGTGGATGTACCGGTAGCTGTTTTTGTTTGCAAGATACCACTCATAAACCACACCGCAGATTTTTAAATCCAGCTGATTTCACATTTGGTTCAGCTCAGGAGCCCGTCTGCTATAGTGAGGTAAGAAATATATTTTTAAGCGTTTATTTAGCTAAATTTAAAGAAAGAAAGCGTCCGGTTTGACCCGCCTGGCGCCTGCATAAAAATCAGCGAACTTTTTTTTTTTAATCCAGCTGATTTGAACATTTCGTTAAACTCAGGAGCACGTCTTCTATAAAGTCAGCTAAGAAATATATTTTTTCTCGCAAAAAAATAATTGTTTTTACCGTGTTTCCTTGTGAAGTTCTTCGTACTGGCTTGCTTCTGTCGCCGCCATCTTGATCAGGACAAAGCTGACGCGTCGCGTGGCGATGACGCGTATTAAACACCGAGGCGTATCGTGTACATTTTTTTCTTGTTTATTGTTAATAATTTGACAAAGCGTATTAAACACCGGAGCGTATTTTCCTCCGGTGTTTACAGTAGTAGAAACAGAGGGCCCCCATCCAAATTTCGCTTAGGGCCCCAAAGAGGCTTGGCCGGCCCTGGTGTAAATCAAGTATCTACTAGGCGGGTAACTTGGCATAAATGCTCTACAGCGACACTAGTGGCTGGATGACCTAATCACTCTCCCAGCGAAGCAAACAGTGAGTGAGCAGGGAGACAGTTGGATGTTACGATACTTGCGGATGAATACCAATTTTTTTTCTAGGAAAGAAAAATTGATATATATGTAAAACATATCTTTAATATATAAAAGTCCAACCAAGGACTGGGTTTGCAAATTAGCCTGTGGCTAGAAAACCTTTGTACAAGACAACGGTGGCTTCGTTTTTAACATGTAACATTGTTTATTGTGCTGTCCTTGATCAAATAAACTTGAATGAATGAATGAATAATGACACTGAAGCTGAACAACAGTGAAACTGTACACTGGGAACTTTTCAGTCTATTTTCATGTTTAGTAAATATTTATTTATCATAACTATGTTCGAATAGGTTTAATCAAAGCTCACCAAGACCCTATAAGATATTAGCTTTATGCTATTCATTTCGGAAAACAGTCCTGCACAGCACACATTTATTTAGACTCCTGAAGGACAAACTTGACCACGTTTGCTCACTCTGGTGACGTCTTTACTCGCTCTACTCTCCATGTTGGTATTTTTTTATTATTTATGGCATTAATTAATATTTTTGTTTTTGTCTTTCTTCCTATAGAAACTAGACCTGAACCAGCCATTTTATGTTGGTCTGTTCCTGTTTGTCCTCTATAACCCCAGCTAGTTGAGGAAGGTGGCTGCCCATCATGAACCCAGCTGGAGGTTCCTTGTTAAAAAGGAGTGTTTCCTTCCCACTGTCACCAACATGCTGCTCTGGATGGGAGATTGTGACCAAGTGGCGATTCAACACAATCTGCTTGCTCCATAGACAGACAACCTCTTTTAAATGGCATTTTACAATGTACTGTATGTGAATTAGGGGTGGGCGATATGGCTCAAAAATTATATTGTGATATTTCAGAGCAATATCACAACAATAAATTTCGTGATATGACAAAAAAAAAAATCAAATTTATTTATTTGACTAAATTAACTTAACGTGTTGCTTTGCAGTATTATATAACATTTTAAAAAACAACAAGAGGTAATTTTACTGAAATTACTTTACTTAGTAAAGTATTCAGTCTTCAAGTATAAAAATAAAAATAAAAATGATCTGTTATTTAGATTGAAAAAGTCTGCCCAAAATATAGAGCAACAAAATCCACCACAAAAACTAAAGTGCATGTGTAGTTTCCTAAAACTAAATTAAATGAATCTTAAGATCAGTTGGGCATAAATGTTACATACAACAAAATACCAATATATGTTGCCTTTAAATGAGCTAGAACTTCCAGAACTTGTAACAAGGTGATCAGCTGACCCTGAAGCTTGTGGTGTTTCAGCTTCCTCTCTTCCTGCAGGAATGATTCATTTATCTGACTGATCTGTCTCTGATCACCTGCCTCTTGGTCCGTGGACCGACTGTAGAACAGTCTGTATACAGCTGAGCTGCGCGTTTGTACCGACAGTTTAGAGTGAGGGAGAGATGCAGCCTGCACACGCAGCTCAGAGCGGGGCAGGGGGAAGGGGAGACTTTGCAGTTTAGAGCAGGGGGGGAGAGAAGCTGAGACATGCGTAGTTTGTTTTTAGCATTTTAGCTAGCTAGTATTGCACGCATACTGGTGGAGGGGGGTGCGCAGTTCGGTTTGGTCGTTTGAAGCGCTCGGTTGGTAAGGGGGTGGGGCGCCCGGGCGTATTACATCATGAAATTAGCATATCATGATATAACTTTTTTGCCCGGGCAAGCTTTTTTTACCGGTATTACCGGGAACAATATGATATGGCCCAACCCTAATGTGAATGTTTTTGTATATTGTCCTAACATAAATTCTGCTGTGAACTGGCACAATATGAGTAAACTGAATTAAATTTAACTGAATGTATATGCAGCTCATTTACCCTAAATTAAAAGCTTTAGATTCAGTGTTGTCCAAAATGAATGGGTGATTGACACACAGCTCCTTGTTTAAAGCGCAAAGGTTTGTTATCAGTCCATTTCTCTATAAGTGTATTCTTGTATGTGCTATGTTGTTCATCTGATGTTGGTTAAGTAAATTTGTAGTGTAGGACTTTTAATTTGATGTGTGCTGTTTTTAATTTTATTGTGACTGTATGTAAATAAGATGCAAGCATTGACAATGGAGTTCAACACTTGTACAGGGCCTATTTACACACTAAAGATGAGAAAGAATACAGAAAATGGCACAACTTCACCATACTGCTACCTGCAGCTAACCAGGCAACAGACTGCAGCCATGCACCGCTAATGGACTGTATACAACCCCCACCACACAATACAGCAAATAAAACAAGCACGTACACACATCCCCTGATCAGTGAAACACATACAAAGCAAGTCAAAACATGAGGTGAACGTTGCCCCAGACAATAATGTGTGACATTACTGTATTCTATTGATATCTAATAAAATTTTCATTTGTCAATTCTGGAGCAGCTTTCACCTGCTTCAGGGCTTGTACATCTTTTTCTTTCATCATCATCGTTGTCCTCTAATCAGTCTAACAGATGTAAACAAAAAACATACAAAGGAAAACTGTGCAACACAAGAGGATCATGGGCAGCACTGACTATCAGCCTGTTTTAACAACACAAGACACTCACATGACACACACTGTCAGTGGAGGAGCGCAGTCATATCCTTCCACAGGACAACAGACGAGCTACAATAAATCTATGTGCTTCCAAGTACGTTGAACTCACCGGGGTTATGGATGCGGTCCAGTAGTTTGACAGAACGAGCACTAACCACTCCACCAACATGAACCAGAAAACCAGGTGGAAAGGAGGTCAAGGTGAAGAAGGGAAACTCCTGCTGACAGAAAACAACTCGGTCATTTTCTGAAAAAACACAATGACCTATTCAAGATAAATTGCTAATCATATTTAACAAGATCTTCTGAATTATAAAATAATATCCATGGTTTCATGTGGTCATTTTTGGGACCACTTGTCTGTTTAGAATGTAAACAAATCAAGAATGACATCTGCAAAGTATCTAAACCCAACATCTAATTAAAATAAAACAAGAACATTTAACATGGTTGAGTTAGACGGCACAGGCAAAGCATTAAAAATAATAATTTTTCATTATGATTAAAATTAAATCTGATGATGTGAGAATTAATGATAAAGTGTATTCCACAAACTATTATTAGAATAGTTTGATGTTAAAAATAAAAGTTTACACCCCAACATGCAAAGATAGAAGTGTAAACAAAAAAAGATCCTGAAGGGTTTTTATGCCTTTTCTAAATAAACTGAGACAAAGCAGCAATATCCTGCAGTTCAACAAATTAATATTTGAAAATCAAAAACAAAGAGCGTACCGGAATGACTAAGGAGATTTATTTTTTAGCAAAACACAAAACAAAATCAGTTGGAATGTACCGGTATTAAACCAGCTAAGATAATTACTACTTTTAAAAACTAAGGCTTCCTCAGTGCAACATGACAGTAAACCCACACCTCCATTATTATGTTTTATTATGTTATTATTATTATTTTACAATTATGTATTATTATCATTATTTATTTATTATTTACTATGTTATTATTATTATGTTTGTTGGCATCAAATTTAAAATGAGTACACATTTTAAATGATTGCCACTCACTGTGTTTGTACTTACATTTATACTAATCACAGCATACCAACAATGTTGGAAACGTAACTGTGTGCGTTGACTTGCGTGACAAAAGTGCTGGATTGATTGTGAACATGCAGTAAAAACCCAGTGTGATGAAGAACCCACGTGCAAATTTCAACAAAAGATATTCTGCACTTTCTCCATATTAAATTACATCCATTCGCAAAAAAATGTCTAAATATGAAGGTGTATAATAAAGACAGGATATTCCAAAGATCTAGGAGCTGAAAGTGAAGAACAAAGAGGTTTGTGGTTGAGGAGTGGTAGTATGGATTACATGCTTCTTTCTGACCACCAAGAGGACACCTGCTCTTCTGCCTTTAGTCAATCAGGACACAAATCTGTGCATTCATATGCAAAAGAAGTTAAAAATAAACTGTGGGTTGTCGCCAGCTCCCAGCAAAACAGAAGGGAAGTTGTGATTTCTAACTGTGCAGATCTTGATAACATGAATGGTTTCTACAAGCGGACATCAGGCAGGTTTAACGTAAATTTTCTTATTAAAGGGGACCACACATGCAAAATTCACTTTTTAATGTTTTTTTACTCAACTTTGGGTATTTACTTCATAAAAAAACAGTCCTTGTGCCAAAAAAATGCACCCAGTGGTTTATTTACTCTAAGTAGATTTATTTGTCTGTGATTAAAAACGCTTCGTTTCACACTTCCTGCGGTTTGTGACGTCACAAACCGTAGCCAATCACCTCAAACCTGAGTCCAGCCCCTCACCTAGCAACCCCTGGTGATGCTCCACCCACTTGAGTATAAAAGATGTCACGGTTGCCTAGCGGTTTAGGAGCTGACCTGGCGGTCATTTATTCATTTATTTAGCCCCCGGGGGGCTAGGGGTTTGCCCTGCTCCAGCCATGCAGCACATCTCGAGTAAAACCAGAATGTTTTATTACCTTGTTTGAATGAACTCTGTCTCGTTGAAACTGTGCACACACACTCTCGCGGTTTGGACTTGTTTCTTATATGATGAAGGACTATTTTTGCACAACTGTCAGTTTGGTTGAGTGGTTATGACACTTGAGCGGCACGCAGGAGACCAGAGATCGCGTCCTGTCAACGGCATCTTTTTTTTCTCCCTTTTTTTAAAGCCTTTTGTTTCTGAGAAATCGGGGTGAGACTAGATATATACATCGACATAATAATACTTTATAATTGTTATTTTTATGTTTTAGTTCAATTTTTAGTGTAATATCGCTCCCAACGCACAGCCGGCAGAAAACTGTGCACACACACACACACTTACTCGCGGGACGACAGTCTGTACCATCAAGCACCACTGATTGATATATTTTCAGATTAGCAACTTATTTATTTTAAGAATACCTTTCACTTCATCAAAATCTAATCAAAACTTCAGCGTTCTAAAAGTAGGTGGTTGTATGTATTTCTTATACGATGAAGGACTGCTGTTGTTCAACTGAGCCGGTAGGTCAGTGAGTAAAATAACTGGTGTCGCACCCAAAGGACTGGGGTTCGCGTCCCGGCCATGGCATCTTTTTTTTTTTTTTTTCCGGAGAGATCGGACTGCAGTGAGCTGCTGGCTTTTGAGGACAGTGTGGGTCCGGTCCGGTCAGAGGTTAGGTTGCCTCATATGGACAAATTAACTGGAAACACTGTGAACTTTGCGTTTGTCTGGATTGGATGTGCAGCCGTGGACCAAAGCGCCGCATGCAACTAGCAGGAGCTACGCGGGCTGTTTGTTACCGAAGGAGGAGGAAGAGCTCGGATTCGGGAGGGCATGATAAAAAGGAGCAGCTAATGGCGGCGCACACAAACAGCTTTCGGTAAGTTATCTTTTAAGCTAGCACTAACAGTAAGTCAAACGAGTAATAAAAAAAGGCTAATTTTAAAACAACAACAGATTTGAGATACTGGCAGTTACAGAGGGCGGAGACAGAGTTTTGACGGGCGTGGACTTCAGAGCTCATTATCATAAACAGGTCGTTTAGAACGGAAGTTAGAAATGGCAGAATTAAAAAGGGTATAATTTATTATCTAAGAATTATTTTTTGTATTAAATTGAATGAATGGGGTCTGGATAGCACACAGACATACCATAAAAATTTAAAAAACAATATGTGGTCCCCTTTAACAAATTCAACTAAAAATCCCAGCGAGAAGACAAGTGTCAAATGATGAGATTAGGGTTGCCATTCCTGTAGCTGACAGGAAACCAAAAACAATGCAGGAGAAGCAGTCAGAAGTGTGAAAGGTGCTCAACATGAGTACGGTATCTACAAAACACACACGCACACAACCACTCCCACACACACAACTTCATATTTGAAAAGAACACAACTCTAAGCTTCTCCCCAACATGCTTGTACTGTATCTTTATCAAGCTGTCATAGGTGCAGAACGAACAAACTGCCATGTTGCTCAACCCACAACTATCCTTCTGAGATCTACAAACCGGATTCCAAAAAAGTTGGGACACTAAACAAATTGTGAATAAAAACTGAATGCAATGATGTGGAGGTGCCAACATCTAATATTTTATTCAGAATAGAACACAAATCACAGATCAAAAGTTTAAACTGAGAGAATGTATCATTTTAAGGGAAAATATGTTGTTTCAAAATTTCATGGCGTCAACAAATCCCAAAAAAGTTGGGACAAGTCCATTTTTACCACTGTGTGGCATCCCCCCTTCTTCTTACAACACTCAACAGACGTCTGGGGACAGAGGAGACCAGTTTCTCAAGTTTAGAAATAGGAATGCTCTCCCATTCATGTCTAATACAGGCCTCTAACTGTTCAATCGTCTTGGGCCTTCTTTGTCACACCTTCCTCTTTATGATGCACCAAATGTTCTCTATAGGTGAAAGATCTGGACTGCAGGCTGGACATTTCAGTACCGGATCCTTCTCCTACGTAGCCATGATGTTGTGATGCTGCAGAATGTGGTCTGGAAGAGATGACGTCTAGATGGGAGCATATGTTGTTCTAGAACCTGAACATAGTTCTCTGCATTAATGGTGCCTTTCCAGACATGCAAGCTGCCCATGCCACAAGCGCTCATGCAACCCCATACCATCAGTGATGCAGGCTTCTGAACGGAGCGTTGATAACAACTTGGGCTATCCTTGTCCTCTCTGGTCCGGATGACATGGCGTCCCAGTGTTCCATAAAGAACTTCAAATCGTGACTCATCTGACACAGAACAGTCTTCCATTTTGCCACACTCCATTTTAAATGACCCCTGGCCCAGTGCAAACGTCTGAGCTTGTGGAGCTTGCTTAGAAATGGCTTCCTCTTTGCACTGTAGAGTTTCAGCTGGCAACGGCGGATGGCACGGTGGATTGTGTTCACTGACAATGCTTTCTGGAAGTATTCCTGAGCCCATTCTGTTATTTCCTTGACAGTGGCATTCCTGTTTGAGGTGCAGTGACGTTTAAGGGCCCGGAGATCACGAGCATCCAGTAGAGTTTTACGGCCTTGACCCTTACGCACAGCGATTGTTCCAGATTCTCTGAATCTTTTGATGATGTTATGCACGGTTGATGATGATAACTTAAAAGTCTTTGCTATTTTACGCTGGGTAACACCATTCTGGTATTGCTGCACTATCTTTCTGCACAACAATGGTGGAATTGGTGATCCTCTTACCATCTTGGCTTCTGAGAGACACTGACACTCTGAGAAGCTCTTTTTATACCCAATCATGTTGTCAATTGACCTAATTAGTGTTAATTGGTCTTCCAGCTGTTCGTTATATGCTCAATTTCCTTTTTCCAGCCACTTATTGCTACTTGTCCCAAATATGCTGGTGAAGATTCTCACTTGTCCCAAACTTTTTTGGGATTTGTTGACACTGAAATTTTTAATCAACATATTTTTCCTTTAAAATGTTACATTTACTCAGATTAAGCATTTGATCCGTCATCTATTCGTTCAACCTTTATTTAGTCAGGTTAATCTCATTGAGCCTCGAGGACTCATTTACAAGAGGGACCTGTCTACAAACTAAAGAATGATGACAACAGCAACAGTAAAGCTTCCTTAAACAATCAACAATAGACAAACATGAGAAATACAGATTTTTTTAAAAAACAAATTAAAACAAAGTAGCAAAGTAGAAAAACATTATAAGGCAGATGTAGAAAATCAAAAACAGGAACATATCTGCAGTGGTTTTTGCCAGGATTCCAACAGATTCTTAAAACCATTTAGAGAAGTCAAGGACGAGAGCTTCAGATCTTTTTGTAAAATATTCCAGGAAACAGGAGCAGAGTAGGAGAAGGTCCTTTTGCCAAGTTCAGTCCTCACTGACGGAACACTGCAGGTAATCATGTCCTGAGAGCGCACGCTGTAGCTGCACTCACGCAAAGACATGGAGGAGGATCTATGTTCTATTACAAATAAAATATTGACATTTGCCATCTCCACATCATTGCATTCAGTTTTTATTCACAATTTGTTTAGTGTCCCAACTTTTTTGGAATCCGGTTTGTATTTAACAAACCCTAAAAACGTGAGAACTCACTCTACAAAGCCAGCAAAGTGAAACCTGCTAATGTGTGTCGGGTGCACACTCAGGTCCGACGTGCCGGTTGAAAGAGGTAAAAAAAATAAAAATTAAAAAGTCCTGCTCTCATCTGCGGTGAAGGAAGTTGCAGTTACCTGAAGCTAAAATGCTGAAGCAAGCAGCACGGTCAGTTAAAATAGACTTGCTCTATTTATTTCCATATAATTTTGCTCTAAAATTATTTTAGTTCATCTGCAAAATAGCCTATCTTTAGAGGTGATTTTTTAAAGGCCATTACTGGGTAGTTTTGTTAATATCCATTTGGTAACTTGTTGATGAACAAGAACTCTTATCTCTTCCTTTCTTTGAAATACGTTTTTTAAAACTATCATGTCAAACTGATTTGCTTACAAAAGCAGTATAAAGCTTAATAAAAAAAAAGGTTTTTAATAAAAATAAAAATAAATCCCCGGGTCCGGGCCTCAAATTACAGTTAATTAGTTGGGGAAATAAAATAAATCCCCGGGTCCGGGCCTCAAATTACAGTTAATTAGTTGGGGCAGAGCAGGCTCAGACAAAATGCCTATGGGCTTGGGCCAGGTTAGAGTTTTTAGGCCTGAATGCAGCCCTAATGGATAGACGGAAATTGAAACATCAGCAGATCTATAGGTCATGCAGGAATATACAAAACAGTTCAGGTTCAAATGCCTCAACAAGGCAGGGCTGGGCAGTGTCCAGTTTCTTTTCCACTTCTCAAATTACAAGCTGAATATATAATATCCGACATCTGCATAGACATGTCTGACATTTTGTCTTCATACAGCATATAATGTTACAGCTTAGGACTTCTAATAAATGTTTAATCTTCATTTCTTAGAAGAGTTTAAATATCTTGGTCACTTGTTCATAAGTGATGGTAGTTCATGATGACGTTCTTCCAGTCTCTTGTTTGCTTTTTATGTATGGAAAGGTTGAGACCAATTTTTAGAATCGGGGCAGCCACTGGCCAAAATACAAGACCATTTATCTCACAAATAGGCATTTTCCATTTAACAAAAATATAATTGCTTTACGTACATAATAAATATGTATTAAACATACAGAACTTGGACACTTAAAATATATTAGTAGAAGAGCCTTCTTGATTCAAAAAACTAAAGTGAGCAGGTTGTAGCTGCTGCATCTTCATCTTTGGTAATCAGTTAAATACCTACAGGCATGGCTGACAAACATTTTTTTCCCAGGTGGCAAATAATTTAATTAGTATGCCTCTAATTTTAACCCTCACCTATAGTCATGGGATATGGATCATGACTAAAAGATCAAAATATCAGATGTTAAGTGGCTGAAATGAATTTCCTTTATAGAGTGCAACGGGCTCAGTCTTAAAACTTCACAGGATCCAACAGAATCCTGAAGTTTGGCATTTACAGAAAGCTTGGAGTCGAGTCACTTCTCAAAAGGAGCCAGCTGAGGTGATGCGGGCATCTGATCAATCTGATCTGATCCATTAAAGCCTTTTCAGTATGCTCCTCTAGGTGACAACTTTGCGAGAAAAAACCAACAACCTGCAGGAGGGATCAGAGCTGGAAATTTTTACAGGGGTGTGAGATGTCCGAGTGTTTCTTCTTGACCTGCTATCTTTGTGACACAACCAAGGATAAGTGATTAAATATATATGGATTTCTTGGATTAAGAGTAAAATAAACAGTGATTTTTTTTTTACTGTTGTAGCATCACATGGAAAAATACGCAAATATATAAGGGTTGGAACAAAACTGTTCAAAATATTACAGAATCAAGATCTCATGTA
>JBBPBX010008943.1:0-26557 GCA_038048925.1 Garcialebias charrua
GACATTGTGTTACCCCATTTGACATACATTGATTGATGACCATACCAGTAGACAAGAATTCTGATCAGATATTTGGGTACACCTCTGCGTTCTAATTTGTAAAATAGTTTTTCATGATTCACACGATCAAATGCTTTAGAGGCATCAATAAAACACATAAATACCATAGTGTTGTGAAAATTATACAAATCCAAAATCTCCTTTAGTGCAAAAATACACATGTCTGTGCCATGTTTAGGTTTAAAACCAAACTGATTATCAGAGGTCAAGACAAACTCTTCCAGCCTATTTACTGTAATAGGATTCTTTCTAAAACTTTCTACTGGTCTTACTCATATTTACACAGTCAGACAATCAATCAGGCCAATTGATGATTGTTTAATAATTGAGATGTGTGTACTAAGCAGATTACCAGGTGAGAATATCCATTAGTCAATGCATCCTAATGGATATTCTCACCCTAGATCTTTGCATTAAACAAATAGTAGTTCCTGTGATTAGGGTACTTTCATGGCAGAGGTGATTTGTTGGTGCAACACCAGTAGACCCTAATAAAAGTTGACCAGCATATTAGGGAGAAGTTCAAAGGAATGCTCATACAGTAGTCCCTCATGTATCGCGGGGGATCAGTACACTGAAAACCCCCAATTAGTGAAAAACCGCCAAGTAGGAATAGTAGTACACATAGTAAGTAGTAGTTTATTTTATTATAGATAGATAGATAGATAGATAGATAGATAGATAGATAGATAGATAGATAGATAGATAGATAGATAGATAGATAGATAGATAGATAGATAGATAGATAGATAGATAGATAGATAGATAGATAGATAGATAGATAGATAGATAGATAGATAGATAGATAGATAGATAGATAGATAGATAGATAGATAGATAGATAGATAGATAGATAGATAGATAGATAGATAGATAGATAGATAGATAGATAGATAGATAGATAGATAGATAGATAGATAGATAGATAGATAGATAGATAGATAGATAGATAGATAGATAGATAGATAGATAGATAGATAGATAGATAGATAGATAGATAGATAGATAGATAGATAGATAGATAGATAGATAGATAGATAGATAGATAGATAGATAGATAGATAGATAGATAGATAGATAGATAGATAGATAGATAGATAGATAGATAGATAGATAGATAGATAGATAGATAGATAGATAGATAGATAGATAGATAGATAGATAGATAGATAGATAGATGTAATGGCATTTTAAACCCTTCCCACACTCTTGCAATGTTCTAAACAATGTTTCTAAACTCTAAACGCTCTTAAAAATTGCACAGAATGTCATTATTTCAGCTCCCTGCCTCATCTGCTCTTTGCCTACTGCAAGCGTTCTTGGCCATGACGACTTCTCCGCTCTGCAAGTCGAACAGCTGATGAGCTGTTCAGCTGCAGCAGGAAGTCGATCCTGTAGTATGGGCTGCACAAAGGTGCAGGAGGAAGCTTTTTCTGCAGCTCTGGGCTGCACAAAGGTGCAGCAGGTGCTAAGTAATTTTAAATAATTAATTTTAAATAAAAATCCTGTGCCAATTGTTCGCTCATCCATCAATCAGCCAATTATGTGTCATGTCCAATTAAAAAAACTGCGATAGAGAGAATCCACGATCAATGAAACGTGAAGTAGCGAGGGACTACAGTATTTGTAAGGCATAATGGTCAGCATTTATTTTAAAAAATCAAGGATACTTAAAAGCTTTTGTACCCAATAATAATTTTACAATTGACTGTCACACACATTACTAAAATCACACATACTATTTTTATCCTTTATTTATTATAGTAGATAGTTTTCATTCATTCATTCAACCTTTATTTAGTCAGGTAAATCTTATTGAGCTTTGAGGGCTCATTTACGAAAGCGACCTGCTACAAACTAAAGAATGATGAGCAGCAATGGTACAAGTACATTAAACAATAGACAAAAATAAAAATAAAAAGTAGCAAAAACTAGCAAACATTATAAGGTAGATGTACAAAATAAAAAAAAAACAGCAATGGTACAAGTACATTAAACAATAGACAAAAAGAAAAAGAAAAAGTAGCAAAAACTAGCAAACATTATAAGGTAGATGTACAAAATCAAAAACAGGAACAAATCAGCATTGGTTTTTGCCAGGATTCCAACAGATTCTGAAAATCATTTAGAGAGGTCAGGGCCGAGAGCTTCAGATCTTTTTGTAAGATATTCCATGAAGCAGGAGCAGAGTAGGAGAAGGCCCTTTTTCCAAGTTCAGTCCTCACTGACGGAACACTGCAGGTAATCATGTCCTGAGAGCGCACACTGTAGCTGCACTCACGCAAAGACATGTAGGAGGAGATGTATGAGGGCAGCAGACCAAGAAGTGATTTAAAGATGAAAATGTACCAGTGGAAGAGTCTGCGTGAGGTTAATGATGTCCAGTTAACCAGTGAATACAGGGTGCAGTGGTGGGTACGATAATCACAGCCAGTTATGAATCTTAGTGCACCATGATAGACAACATCCAACATCCGCAGGGTGCTTGTAGGAGCATTCATGTAGAGAATGTCACCGTAATCAATGGAGGGAAGGAAAGTCACAGATACAAGGCGTTTCCTAACATTCAGTGTTAGACATGATTTATTTCTGAAAAAGAAACCCAGTTTTACTTTCAGTTTCTTCACTAGGTTTTCCACGTGGAGTTTAAAAGAGAGATGTGAATCGACCAGGATACCCAAATATTTATATGAGTCAACAAACTCAATAGGGACACCATTTGATGATAAAATCAGAGGAAGATCTGCTGGGACCGACTTCCTACTTGAAAAAAACATCCCTTTTGTTTTATCAGCATTTAGGACAAGTTTGAGACGGAACAAATCTGACTGGATGATGTCAAAAGCGGATTGCAGTAACTGGAAAGCCTTAGCTACTGTTTTAGCTTGGCAATAAACAACTGTATCATCAGCATAGAAATGTAAGGATGCATCAGAGATGCTCTGACCTACATTAGCTATGTAGATTGTAAAGAGGGTTGGTCCTAAAACTGAGCATTGTGGTACACCATTTTTAACATTTAAATAGCTGGAAGAAGTACCGTTATGATACAATAGTGAATTGTATGAACAGTTAATTTTAATATGATTCAAACAATCAAAAACTGTAACCATCTATTTAAATTTCTAAAGATTTGAACCAGCATCAACCATTAGATAACTTGCATAGTGGTGTTTCTAAGTGTTTCTCCATTCTGAACAAGAATATGTCACAACCAGCTGTTTAGATTCAGATACATCCAACATACACAGTAGTTCCAGTACCCTGATGCATGCTCAATAATCCAGGTAGAAAAATCTAAAAAAGCTAAGTCTGGTCCTCTGGACATTCAAAAGAACAAAAAAACAAAACAAAGCAAAAAATTGTAGAAACGTTTCGTCTTTCGTCCGAAAGACTTCCTCAGTCTGAGGTGCTGGGTTCAGCTCAGTCTTATAAATAGCACCCTCCCACAGTGGATCAACCAGTTGGCTGTAGTAGTTCCAGTGATTCGTATTTGCACAGTGCACTGTGTGACCGCTTCCCACAGTGTTTGCGTTGACCTTGTGCAGAGTTCTTTTCAAGTGCTGTGTATGTGCTGCCTTTTCTGTTGTCTTTTGTGGTAGAAAGGATTCCAATGTCAGCCACCTCTGTTCACTGTGAAAGGTGTGTTAAATGGAAGAGCTTGACTCGCCATGACACCCATCCCGAGTGAGATATGCCCTTAATAGACCTGCGGTGCTGATGTTTCTTCAAGCAAGTGCTGGCATGCCATGTATACATGTGTGCATAACTGTGTGGGAGGGCAAAATCTCTTTTGATGTTCCTGCGCATACTATTTGTTGTCTCTGTCGGTTATGGATTGTTTAATGCTTCCTTATGGCAAATGGATATGCAAAGGAAAACAAATAGCTGGGGAAAAAATTGTGAGAAGTGCATTGTTACATGTGTCGCTGTTTTGTTGTCAAATATGTAAATTAAGCTTTAAGTTTGGCACTGGACAAAATACAGGAGAAAAGATTGTATACAACTAAAAGTACACTGTAATAATTGATTAGTGTTGAACATTTGGCTGTCTTTTCTTCAAGCATCAGCTTATTTTTTTATTTTATTTTATAAACTGATGCCAAAAACTAAGATCAATTGAATATATTTCCATGCCATCAGTCATTTATCCTTTTCTTTGTCTCAGCTTATCAACTTCAAAACTGCCAGGATCCTGCTCCTTTTCCAAATGGTGACATCATTAAAAGTGACTACAGTGCTGGCCAATCAGTAACTTTTCAGTGCTACCCTGGTTATGTTTTGGTTGGGCACACAGTGCTAACATGTCTACATGGAACAAATCGCAAGTGGAATCACCCATTTCCTCGCTGTGAGGGTAAGAGTAACCCATATCCCTTTGGTGTGGTTTTTATGATAATGTTTCTTAGGTGGATTTAATATATGGTGAAATTTTAAGATGCACTAAAGTATACAAGTAGTAAAAAAAAAATAACGTAGCCGTGTGTGTTTTTGTGTTGTTATAAACTTACCCCCCCCCCCAAAAAAAAAAAAAAAAACTAACAGAAAAAACATGGTTCAATCAGTTTTAGAGGCATACTTCAAATTCACCATTATTGTGCTTTTAGTCACAATTGTATTATTATTTTTCATGTTGATAAGATAATCATCACTCTTCAATTACAAAGTTAATTCAAGAGCACTATAATTTTTCAAGATATAAACTGTAAAACTATTCCTCATTCTACAGTTGAGCTGCTAAGGCTGCTGTGGTTTCCACCTCTAGAATAAATCTGGTATTAATCACAGTCCTCACTTTCTACAGTTCAAATGACTCCTGTCTCATGAGTTTTCCAAGTTTGTCATGTTACAGCGGCTTGAAAAATTTCACATTGACAGTCTCATATCTGTGCTTTTTACAGCTCCTTGTGGATATAATGTCACTGCTGAAAATGGGACCATCTATTCACCTCAGTACCCCAATGAATATCCCAACTCGCAAGACTGCAGCTGGCTCATCACTGTTCCCCACGGACATGGGGTTTACATCAACTTTACTTTACTGCAGACAGAGCCTGTCACAGATTATATTGCTGTCTGGTAAGTCTGCGTACATTCACACTCGTCCATGATGTCTGTGTACAAACGTAGACAGAAATGTGTAGATTTAATGGCTACATGGTGGCAATAACTACATCGCTGACAGGTACTTTCTTTAAGTTTATCAACTCACTCCAGTCTGATGACAACATATAATTCACTTTATGGTCCAAATGGATAAATACAACTACATACAAGTCAGTATATTTATACACTGAGGCCACACCTTTTCTTAAACTAATAATACCTACACTTACACAAGCTTTGTTCTAAGAGTACATAGCAATAATAATGGGATTCAGTGTGGAGGTTAGAGTATAATACAGGGAGTGTGAGAGTAATGCATTTACAATAGGGAACACTGACCAATTCAATCTAAGTCAATCCCATGGCCAAATGCAGGCCCACAGAGGATTTGGAAACTCTGGAAGTAATGATGAGAGTCAGTGGGGAGTGGGAAATGTAATGAAAAGAGTGGCAGAGCAGGGTTCACACATCTTATGTGGCTCAGCTGGATCTGACGAGTTTGTCAGTCCAAAAGAAATATTTCATGAAGCAGTTTTGCTGTGTCATGCATCCTATCAACAACAGTGTAATAAGTTTTTTTAAGGGAGGAAATAAGGATCAATTAGGTTTTAAGTCTTATCATGGTTTGTTTTAGGTTTCACACATTTAGAGTTAAGTTTTAATTTTCAGGTTCAAGAGAGCAGCTGCAGGCAATAGGAAAGCAGGCATTCACAGTCAGTGACTTCTAGTTTTCAATCTGGCCAGCTAGAAAAATATTCAATTTGGCCACATAGAGGCCCTGCACATGAGTTATTTTGCTGTTGCAAATTTATTTTTGGTGATTGATGTGTTTTTTGGTACATTTCATCAGGAGCTAAATTATAAAATTGCATCTATATATTGTAAGGGACCAGAAGGACTTGGTAATGTGAAACTAGTACATACATGAGGGCCCAGTCTTGTATTTCATGAATATATTTGGAAGTGACTGGAGCCCGACACTGAAGAAAATAGTGCTTTTTTGTACACCCAGTGGGATATCATCTACCTTCCAGGGTCTTAGACAGATTTAGAGTGGCTGATCCAAAGGTCTCATGCAGCCACATTATTTCCATGTAAACCGATTCCCCTGGCAAAGGTATTGCAATCGGTTACGTATGATTTATTTATTTATGTTTTGGGGGGGATTTTTTAAAAAATCTACTCAGACAGAAACAAATCAACTTTTATATAAAAACCTGACTAACAAGTGCAATGACTTCATGTTGCATTCATGGCTGACACCCCATTTTGAGCACAGCCTTTCAGGAACTTTTTTAAAAGATGCGATCTGTAAAATGAATAGGTAAATACGTGTATTGACAGCATTTGTTTAATAAAATTGAATAAGTGACATTATCTAAGACTATGAGACTGGGGCCAACATTTTTGTCATGATTTGGGCAACTGGCTGCTTGCATTTTCAAGTTCAGTTATATATGAAGCGAAACAGGAGACAGGGTGTCATGGATGCTCTACTGCATTTCCAATGAATTGAATAGGAGCATAATTCAAGTGTGATATTAAGAGTAATGTCAAGGCCTTTTTTATATGGAAAATGTCAATCAAGGACCAAAACAAGCTTATTTATTAAAAATCAGTAAACTCTTCACTGAAATCTATGCTTTTTATGATTAATATATTTGCTAAAAATGTTAGAAATTAATATAAAATAGCAGCTGCATGTACATTCAGAGAATTTTGCGATGCTTACTATGAACACACAAGTGGTTGATATTTGGATCTA
The DNA here is from genome assembly GCA_038048925.1 of Garcialebias charrua. Taxonomy (NCBI): domain Eukaryota; kingdom Metazoa; phylum Chordata; class Actinopteri; order Cyprinodontiformes; family Rivulidae; genus Garcialebias; species Garcialebias charrua. The sequence continues at coordinate 6,932 of JBBPBX010008943.1, forward strand.
TGCTGCTCTCTTTCTTCATCAGCCAGCTCATGTTTTGATGTTCTCGATGCAGACATGTAAAAGATTTATTCTGGATGTAATTGAACATGTCAGGCACACACCACAGTGGCGTGTCTGCTCGTGGCTGCCTTGTCTGTCTTGAGGGTTTATGTGACAGCAGTTGCATCCAGATGTCAGAAACTGAAGCCAAACTGTCCCTGTGGTTTTCCACTAGTTGAGTTTGGCTTTATGCCTAATACCAATGAAGCACTGCTAACATTAGGCAATGGATCCAACATCAGACTAACTCTGTAGGGATGCTTCTAACGATGAACCCTTTCCAACATGATGTCTGTGTACCTTTAAAAATCTTGAAGGCGAGGAATGAGAGGAAATCATTTATAGTTGGTTATTTCTTTGAGCATAATGAATCTATTACTGTGGTGCATTTAGGACTCTTTCAAACCTAATTAATTTTAGATTTAAAGTACATTTATAACAACCAGAGCTGATCAAAGTAAATATACACAGTCAAATTCAACTTTTAAAATTGAGGGGCACAAAAAGCATCCATAATTAAGTTTATATAAACTTGCAGATGTGTTGTTCATATAAATGTCACAAATGTTTATTACTATCATTCTCGGAAATTGGAGTTGTATTGCTTGACTTTATTGACTTTGCAAATGCTTTTGGCTAAGTGGTTAGTTTATGTTCAAATCAATAAAATCCTTGGGGAGCTCCTGAAATTACTATTTAAAAAGGGTATTTTTCTTTTGGCTTTGTGCATATTTTAGTGCATAAAAATAAAGTTGCACAATTTGTATTCAGTTTGAATTTCAATGACCCAACTATGGCAGTTTCACTACTTGAAATGAGCTCCCACACCTTCAGAACTTCCTGACTTATTGAGGAGCAACGAGATCTCAGGTGCTCCTCATGAATTAAAAATTTAAATCTCTTGTTTAATCCACCGGCACGTCCATTAAAAACTTAAAGCTGGTCATTGAGGAACACGACAAAGTGTAACCTTTCAGCAACATTCAATATTTAATGAGTAAAGTTAGGCTTTTAATCTGAAGGCTTTGTTAATGAACATGTTTGAAACTTGTTTAATAAATAAATTAAAAATAAAATACTAAAATTCCTGCTACTCCTTTAGTTAATGAGCATGTGGATTTTCCATCTGTTTCAATTCATTAACTCTGGCTGCTTTTGGAGTAGCTTCCCCCCTTCTAATTAAATTCATCTGCCAAAATTAACTGTATCAAGCAAATGCTACAGAGTTCACAGTGATCCCAATTCTTTGCTCTCATTTGGCAGGAATAAACCCATACAGTCATCACTCAGCATTGAGTTGGATTCTCATTTTGGCTTTCATAATAGTGAGGACCAAGTTATTTCTAAATTTAAATTTTTAGACAGATTTTCAGCTTGGTGGAATAATCAGATAATTTAATTTTGGACATCTGAAAAGAACTGATCAGTTTATGCAGGCATGTAAACAAGTAAATTCTTCACATAGAGGAGTCTGTTACTGGGTCACATGGAAAAAAAGTAAAATGTTTTATTCTGACTTATTTGTTTCTTTTTCCATTAGTTTGTGTGGTATTTTGTTTAGAAAAATCACTTAATTCTGTCCGCGCAATTTTAGCGCTTGACTCAATCGCAGTTTTAATCAAGCAGGTTTCCGACATATGTGAACTTGTGAATTTATTACATGTAATTGTGTGAACTTATACTAAACTTACCCGTTGAATGCCTGTAACATATGCATTATTCATGAGCAACACTTTGGCTAATGCTAAAAATTTTGTGCATGTACAAAATCATTAATTGTCCATCGTATATCATTGTGCTTGAAACTTGTTCAAAAATCACACCTAACTTATGTGACTTACACCAGAGTGTTTAGCTTTTTTCCTTACATCAGCATAAGTTCTCTAAAATATTTTAGTGTGAAAGGGCCTTTACAAATAAACTAATATTTTCGTTATACACTTTCATTGCACTGTTATATCCACCATGCACTTGCCATTTCAAGTACTGTTTAAAAAAATATGTCAGTTTAAGTTGAAATGGTGTAAATTAACATTTTCAATAATTGTTTATATATGATTACTTGGGGACCTTTTCATGATTAGCATCAAAATGCTGGATTTTTTTAATTTATTTTATTTTTATTCCATTAGGGATGGTCCTGATACTTCAAGCTCTCAGCTGGGAGTCTTCAGTGGCAACACAGCATTAGAGTCGGCATACAGCAACAGCCCACAGGTCTTGATCCGATTTCACTCCGACTTCTCAACTGGAGGGTTCTTTATTCTCAACTTTCACGGTAACTTAATGTACACTAGTAGATACTGAATCTATGTTGTTCGCTGTTTTTTTATCTATCTATCCATCCATTCAGCCATCCATTCAATAGCATGAGGGTCAGGCAAAGAACAAAAAAAAAAAACATCACTGGTAAATTATTAGAAAAGGACTGAACTAAGTGCACAAAATATGTAATTTTATTGTTTTAATTGAAGTCCTTATAACTTTTTACTGTTTTAAAATGAGAGTTGAAATCTCTCAATGTGTTTCTTTCAACAAGAACCAAGTTAAACAACTTTTTTTTTTCAGTTTATGTATGAAAAGCTGCACTTTAAGGTGAAGCTTTGTAATGTGGCTCAAAATTTTGTGGAAATATTCAAGTATCAGAACCAAACAAGTTCATGAAAGATTGTTGTTGTTTTTTTGCCTAAAAAAACTTTTGTGCCCCTCTTCCTAGTTCAGATATTGTGAAAAGTAAATGTGTTTTAAATAAAGTAAAAATAATCTAATTTATTTTTTGAGCTTCTAAAATAAACCTTTTTTTGTTCTAAAATTAGTAATAGTATTTGCTTTCTTTTGTGTGTGTGTGTGTGTGTCAGATTGTCTTAGATACAGGAGTGTAATATCCACGGACCTGGCATGCACACACTTCAAAATGTAATAATAAATTTAAAGCTCTAATTCTGGTTTGGTGAACATCAGTTTTTACACAGCACTGCAGCTGGGACACAATTTCTTGTCAACTTCATTTTCCCTGTAACACTGTAATATAAGCATGGCTGCACTTAAACATTCCAAATATACAGTATATATAGTTTTTTTTATTTTATTTTTCAAATAACTGCATTGCATTTTTATTTTATTTTTACATTTTTTAATCATTGTGTCAGTAAAATGGAATGAGTGAAGTACAGTAATGTGTTTTCATTAGAACTTAATAATTATCTTTGAAGGGATTATCATAATTCCCCACCACCTTCCTTACAAATCTTCAACAAGAACAAAAAACTAAGAGTTAATTCAATTTCTGTCAACTTGAAATCTATGATGTGTTATGTACAGTTAACAGTTTTTCTCATGTCTCCAGCATACCGACTGAAAAGATGTCCTCCTCCTCCTGTTGTGGAGAACGCAGAGCTGATCCATGAAGATGAAGATTTCCTTATTGGTAATAATGCTCACTTATAATGACTAAATTTGACTTAGGAAGAAAGAAAGAAAAATGGTAAAGACAAGGTAACTCTAACACAACCCACAATCACTGCTATATTTTTAAGACCTCTGAGCCTACATTTGTACATGAAACAATGCTAAGATTTATTATTGACATTGTCCATCCATCCATCCATCCATTTTCTTCCACTTATCTGGGATCAGGTCGCTGGGGTAGCGGTTTAAGTAGGGAGGCCCAGACTTCCATCTCTCCAGCCACTTGGGATAGCTCCTCCGGGGAAATCCCAAGGCGTTCCCAGACCAGCCAAGAAACATATAGTCCCTCCAGCATGTCTTGGGTCTTCCTCTGGGTCTCCTCCCAGTGGGATGTGTCTGGAACACCTCACCAGGGAGGCATCCAGGAGGCATCCTAACCAGATGCCCGAACCACCTCAACTGGCTCCTCTCAATGTTATTGACATTGTGTAGTATTGTATTGTTTTGCATTATTCTACATGTTTTCACTGCTACATGACCAAAAAAAAATGTCCAGCTTCTCAGTCCAGTCACTGTATTGTTGTAAATCATTATTGTGCTAATTATCCATCCATCCATTATTTTTCACCCGCTTCTTCCTTTACGGGTCATGGGGGTCACTGGAGCCCATATCCAGCTTTCACTATGTGAGAGGTGGGGTACACCATGGACAGGTCTCCAGTTCATCACAGGGACACACAAAGACAAACAAGACAAACAACCATTCACTCTCTCACTCACCTAGGGACAATTTAGTTACCAACAGCCTAACATGCATATTTTTGGTCTGGGGAGGAAACCAGAATACCTAGAGAAAACTCAGGCATGCTACTCCACACAGAAAGGTCCCCGCTGGGATTTAATCCGACGACCTTCTCGCTGAGAGGCAGCAGCTCTACCAACTGCGCCACTCTGACGCCATTAAGTAATTATGAAATAAATATTAAATGCCTTTGCAAGTACATAGTTTAAACTGTTCACTGCACCATAGATGTTGCAGATGAAGCTGGAACACTTGATTATTATCTGCTATATTTCTAAATGCTCCATGGGTTTTTGTTTGCATTTACAAAAAAGTCTACATCCCATGTACTGGTGCATAGGATGTAGACTTTTATGTCTACATACAGTATATGCAGACATTGCAGTACCATAGTGCAGGTACCAAGGGCTCTGACCCCATTTAGGCTAGCAGCTTTAACAAGAAAAACCCAACCTGTTATGTCCTTGATTTTATTTGTATGCATAATTACCTCCCAAAGAATAACAACATTCAGTAGACACCACTAGTTACAGATCAAGGAGACACAAGAAAATATTATTTTTGCCAGGATTCTGTGACCATGGTGACATTTTATGCCAACCAAAATATTTATAAAATTATATAAACTTAATTGTCATAATAAAATAGTTTAAGTATTCATCAAACTAATCTGAGAAGAAAAAGTACTGTACTCATCAGACATTAACTCAGCAGTTCCCTGGACAGTTTTAAATGAATGACAGTTACTTCAGAAATATGTTAAGCTATATATACCCTAATGCTTTGTGATGATAGCTACACTTCAGCAGATGAACAGTCAGAATATAACTCTTCTTAAAACTATGGCTCAGTGGAGTAAAATGATTGGCTCTGCCACTTAATTCAGGGCTACCCTCAGTTAACATGTAGGCTTATTGCTTATGCCTGGCAGAGGGCCATTAAAGTGACTTTACAGCATTGTAAAAGCAAAGTGGAAGCCAACTTCAAAGTAAGTGACTGTGTATGGAATGAGCTACAAACCATTGTGTAATCTAAATGTAACTTTCATTCTGTGACAAAAGTGAACACCTGCCTAGCCACAGAGAATATATTTTATTCATGCCAACAAGCTAAAAGGCATTAACAAAGATTTACTAGTTAAAGAAGCTGGGGGGGTGGGGGGAGAATCCTGACTTTGGTTGAGAACTTCTAATATTCCTTTATGATTTCCTGATACTTGATCAGTAATCCAGGTAGATAAATCTCACAAGGAGTGCAAAGCAATGTCCAATTCAAAACTAGCAATGTCAAACCACCACCTTCCAACATCAGCAGAGAAGAGAGGGACATGTTCATGACTCTCAGCAAGGACAATAACATAATCATCCTCCCAGCAGACAAAGGAATGGGCAGAGTGATTTTAAACCAGAAAGACTATCATGCAAAATGTATGACACTCCTTAGTCACTTAACTACTTATGAGCCACTGAAAAGAGATAGAGGAAGTTCATTCATTCATTTATTCATTCAACCTTTATTTATACAGGCTAGCCTCGTTGAGCCACGGGTTACAAGAAGAAGTTGACAGAGTCCCTGAAACATTTGGAGCAGGACAAGGCTATTCATTGTATTCTGTACCACAGACTGTACCCAGTAAAGTCCATGCTTAGTCTGTATAGTGTACCCAAAATTCACAAACAAGGTGTACCTTTAAGATCAATTGTTAGCTTGATCAACTGTGTCACTTACAATGTTTCAAAATATCTGTCATCTGTACTTGTCCCTTTAGTTGGCAGCTCAGAACATCACTTAAGAACACCATGAACTTTGTGGATAAGGTGAGGGATGTCATCATGAAGACTGATGAAACAATGGTCTCTTTTAATGTCATGTCACTCTTTACGTTCATTCCTGTTGATGAGGCAGTAGAGATGGTCTGTTTAAGGTTAAAATCAGACACCACTTTTGGCAGCAGGATGGCTCTTCCACAGAGCAACTGTGCCAATTCTTGAAACTTTGCCTGCAGTCAACATACTTCACACACGGAGGGCAATATTATAGGCAGAAACATGGGTGGGCTATGGGGTCCCCACTTTCTCCTATTGTTGTAAACCCGTACATGGAGGAAGTAGAAAAGAGAGCCTTGGCATCCTTTTCAGGGACACCGCCGAGTCATTGGTCCAGGTTTGTTGATGACAGCTGGGATAAAATTAAACCTCAGGAAGTCTAACATTTCACTGATCACATCAACTCTATGGATAAATGCAGCATATAATTCACATGAGAAGATGTAAAAGATGGTAGTTTGGCTTTCTTGAATTGTTAGGTCTCAGTCTCTGATGGAGGACATTTGGAAACTGACGTATACAGCAAACCTACCCACACAGACCAGTTCTTTCAGTTTGACTCACATCACCCACTAGAGCACAAGTTAGGAGTCCTCAGGACTCTGTACCACAGAGCAGACAGTGTCGCCACTAACTTAGGAGCCAGGCAGAAGGAGAAATCCCACACAAGACCAGCCCTGGAGCAATGTAGATATCCTAACGGTCTTCCTGAAAGCAGATGAAACCCAAACAGGACACCAGCCAGCCATCAGGTGAAAAGGAGGAACCCAGACCCAGACCAGTGGTCATTCCGTATGTTGCAGGAGTTTCAGAGAAACTGAGACATTTATTTTCTAAACATGACGTCCCAGTGGCTTTAAAACCCCAAAATACATTATGTCAAAGACAGGTCCATCCCAAAGTTCCAATCCCCGGGCACAAAGACAGTAATATTGTGTATTATGTTCAGTGCCAGGAGGGCAGCACAGAAGATCAACATCATCAAGCCAGGACTCTGTGGTCTACACTCATTTGCAATCAGGGATGAAGATGTTCACATCCTGGATAGGGATGGGGCAGATCCGATCCAGTATCGGTATCGGTATCCGATACCAGCATTATTTAAGTATCGGGTATCGGATCAAACCTGCCGATACTTTTCCGATCCAGTTTCAAAGAGCACTTGTGTTCAATCACATTCTGTGACTGCCCTTCTTAACATTGTCTGAGATAAACCCAATGAAGACACTCTTAAGCCTTACAATAGGGGGTTCCCTATTGTAAGGCTTAAGAGTGTCTTCATTGGGTTTATCTCACACAATGTTAAAATGAATAGTTTGGGTGCAAAAGTTCCATTATACAGAGTCAAATACCTGAACAGTATCGGATCGGGAAAGTATCGGTATCGGTCGATACTGAGTTAATAAGTATCGGTATCGGATCGGAAGTGAGAAATGTGGATCGGTGCATCCCTAATCCTGGATAGAGAGGAACAATGGTTTGAGACAGGAGTAAAGTAAGCTATCTTTGTGAAGAGAACTCATCCATGGTTATACACAGGCAGGGCTGTCTGTTTTCAACTGTCCCTCTTGCAATGCTGTTATTGTATCATGCAGCCCTCTGTGAATAGCAAGCGGCCATCAGGGCACTAACAATTGGTCATCAGGCTGATGGTCCTCCTATTGCAAGTGAACAACTAGTTTTGGTTGTCACCAGCAAACTGGTTGATCCACTGCTTATAAGACTGAGTTTGCTTGCAGCTTGTCAGACTGAAGAAGACTTTTGGATAAAAGACTAAACAATTTAACAAAGAAGAATCTTTCCAGAGGACCTGACTTAACCTTGTTAAGAATAATTTATGACAGCAGTGTGCAAAAGGTTCTATCCATCAATCCATCCATTATCTTTACCCACTTCATCCTTTTGGGGTTGTGTGGGTCACTGGTGCCCATGTCCAGCCATCCCTGTGTGAGAGTTGGGGTACACCCTGGACAGGTCGCAAGTCCATCACAGGGACACATAGAGACAAACGAGACAAATAACCATTCACTCTCTCACTCACATCTAAGGACAATTTAAAATTACCAGTTAGCCTAACATTCATGTTTTTGGTCTGTGGGAGGAAACTGGAGTACCTGGAGAAAACCCATACATGCATGGGGAGAACATGCAAACTCCACCCAGTAAGGCCCTCGGACCAGGATTTGAACTGGGGCAACCTTCTCGCTGAGAGGCAGCAGTTCTACCAACTGCACATCCATGCTTCCCTCAAAAGGTTCAAGAGTAAAACAATATAAATAAACATACAAATATTTTACTGTAGAATTGTGTGTGCTTTTATGGGTAATGGTGGCACAGAGGTTATATAAGGTGGGGCTGTGATTGGAAGGTCACTGGTTTGACTCCCCGGACCGACCACATCAATCTGTGGGTGAGATAGGTGAAGCACCCACACCTTCCTCCACCCTCATTTGCCCCTTTCTGGGCCCATGAGCAAGGCCCTTAACTCCCAACATCTGCCCTAGATGACAGCTCTCTGCTCCACAAGGAGGGCTGTGGTAGTGGTGGTCTGTGTTTGCATCAGGAAAGGCATACGGCGAGTTGATTTGCTGTGACGACCCCTGAAGAAGAAGGGAGCAGCCGAAAGAAGAAAAAAAATCTTGTATGTGCATATACCTTAACCTCCATAATTCTGGACTTTCTAAAAGCACCAACAATACCTTCATCCTGGTGAATCTCCCAATTTGTGTAGTACTTCACAATACTAGTTACAGTATTTCTACACTTAGGATTACAAGTGAGGTCACTGTAACAGGTTGGATACACTATAGACTGATTGATTTGCACAAGGCCAATTATAGACAAATTAAACAATCAACCCATTTTTCCAACCAAAGTTCATTAGTAGTCACTGGTTGAATTAACTCCAATTTTTTTTTTATCTGTTCCTGTTCCTGTTTTTGATTTTCTACTTAAATACCTTATAATCTGTCTGTTTTGCTACTTTGATATATTTGTTTTAACTTGTAAAAAAAAAAAAAAAAAAAATCTGTATTTCTCTCTTATGTTTGTCTATTGTTGATTGTTCAGGGAAATTCTTCTGTTGCTGTTGTCATTCTTTAGTTTGTAGACAGGTCTCTCTTGTAAATGAGTCCTCGAGGCTCAATGAGATTAACCTGCCTAAATAAAGGTTGAATGAAACTAGAATACTGGGAGAAAATCCACATTTACACCAAGGCAAATGTTACATACGTATATAAAAACATTTTAGTGTTGAGGGTATGTGCTTGTGCTGTTTATTTGGGCTGGAATTGTGTGTGTGTGTGTTTTTTTTTTTTTGGTATTACAAATGCATGGAACAGTTTCTATATGAGGTTTGGCACACGCATGTGGGACAGGGCTAAGAGCAAACACTAGCCTTGGCATTGATCTTGTATCCAGTTACCAACTCTCTGGCAAGCTCAGGGCAAATCTGGATGCTGTAGTTAGTTTTGAATTTCTTTTCATGGGAAAATTTGTAGCATGTACTGCAGACATGTATTGGCAAGCCATAACATTTGTAGGGATGGCTACAACATTCAGTTTTTAAGATGGCAAGCCTTTCAAAGTGTACTTCCTATTACAGAGATGCAATATTATTCAAACAAGAAAAAAAGTCATATTTATTAATAATAATAATAATGAATTTAATTTGTAACGCACTTTTCATCATCAAAAATATCAAAGTGCTACAAAGTGCAACTAAAATCAATGATCAAATAAAAACAAGTGATAAAATCAAGTAAAATCAAATATAAAATAACAAAAATCAATAATAAAATCAATTAAAAACAATGATAATATCAACTAAGATCAGAGATAAAATCATGTGGAGGCAGAATAGGCTTCCTTAAACAGAAAGGTCTTTAAGTCTTTTTTAAAGTCAACCAGTGACTGTGGAGCTCTCAGATAGAGAGGGAGGGAGTTCCATAGGCGGGGGGCAGCCACACTGAATGCCCGGTCTCTCATGATCCTTAATTTGGTTCGTGGAATGTGAAGGAGATTACTGTTCTGTGATCGTAGAGGCCGGGTGGATGAGTATGGTGCAAGAAGTTCCTTTAGATAATCTGGTGAAGTTCCGTGTAAGCATTGGTGTGTAATGAGAGCAATTTTGTACTGAATTATGTAGGTGACAGGAAGCCATGGAGAATGGGTGTAATATGTTCAAATTTACGAGCTCTCAATAAAATCCTTGCTGCACTGTTTTGAATATATTGAAGCTTCTGAAGGTTTTAGCTGGGGATTCCAATAAACAGGGAGTTGCAGTAGTCAAGCCTGGAGGAGAAAAAGGCATGGACGAGTTTCTCTGAATCAGAAAAAGACTTAGAGATGGGCGAAGTTTGGAGATGTTTCGAAGATGGAAGAAGCAGGTTTCAAACAGATGCTTATGTGATTTTCAAATGTAAGATTAGAGTCAATTTTTATTCCAAGATTTGTAACAGAGGTGGAGAGACCGACCTCCACATGAAGACGGTTGAGGAGGATACTATGGTCCACAGTGTCGAAAGCTGCAGTATTAGAAATATTAGAAAAACCTTTAGCAAGAAAAAAAAAATAGCAAACTATCAGATGACAAACACAATGCACAAAGTATTAATTTGATGAAAATATTGTGTTTATTTCAGTCAAGTACTATTTTGGCTGTTGTTTCAAGTTGAGTGCTTTTTTATTCGTTAAAAATATATAACTAATGCAAAGATTGGTGGGGGGGCTCTACAAAGGATATTTCCTGGCAACCATACTTTTATTTTTTGCAAAAGCTTAAGCTAGACCTAAATGTTCAATACATTGTATAGCCTATTAATCATTTTACATGGAGCACCAACTTTTTCATTATTGTTGCGTTTGATCCTATTGCTATTTTTTAGTGTGTTTTATTTGTCTACAAGAATTTGGGGTGGATAAGGTTGTTTATTTAAAATAGTTTTTTTGTATTTTTTTTAACAGTTAGCTATGTCCATTATTTGCTTTGTGTTGTTCTAATAGTAGGGATAAACATAGATCTAGCTAAATTGCAGAAGTATGAAAATGTTCTTGATAGTATGTGACTAAACATATTCATTGTCTTCTTTCCTCAGGTGATGTTGTGAAGTACAGCTGTCTACCGGGGTTTACGTTGGTTGGAAAAGCAGAGCTGATGTGCAAACTTGATTCTCACTTACTCTTTGAAGCCCCTCCACCAAAATGTCAAAGTAAGGCATTGCTCATTTCAAATTTTGATTAATAATAATATGGAGAGTACAGCCACTTGTCTGAAAATCAGATGGCAGAACCTCAAAATTCAAAACCATTATCTGTCAGGTCATCTGGACAGTTGACCTGACTGAAAATTGTTGGATTGTATACCTGGATTATTGAGCATGGACTTTGTTGGTCAAAACCATTATACAAATGTATAATGAAGTAGTCTTAAAAACATTAGTGTTTAAAAATAAATAAATAAATTAATTAATTGTATTTGTTCTAATGTGTCTGCTCCATAGTAGATGGTATACTAGTTGATATTCAGCTAATTACTTGTTCTAACGCAGCCTATACGAAATAGGTCAACTCATACATAATAGCTAAAACAACAAGCTAAAATAAGCTGAATACAACTGCTTTAATGACAAAATTAGGTTTGAGTACAAATCTTAAAAAGACACTATTGCTTTTCTACTTTCAGTCAACTTTAGTATTTTGCAACAAATTACAGTTGCATCTCAAAAATAAGAATATTGTAAAGAAGTTCACTTTTTTTTTGCCAGTCATTTCAGAAAGTAAAAATCACATTATATAACGCCATTATGCATAGCCATAATCACCTGAATTACAAGAAATAACGGCCTGAAATATTACACTTTGTATTTAATGAATCTATGTAATATATGTCCTGATTAATGCTCAATATTCCAGGTAGATCATTCTAACAAGGTTGAGTCAGGTCCTCTGGACGGATTCTGCTTTATTGAAATGTTTCATCTTTTATCCAAAATACTTTATTATTCTGAGTAGCTGCAAGAAAACTCAGTTTGAAGTCTTTTGAATAAAAGACGAAACGTTTCAACAAAGAAGAATCCGTCCAGAGGACCTGACTCAACCTTGCTAGATATGTACCAGTAATATGTTTTATTTTCTGAAATAGTATATTGAACTTTTTCATGATAATCTGTTTTTTTTGTTTGTTTGTTTGTTTTTGTTTTTTGAGAGGCAAATGTAACCTCTTAAAATAAAAACAAACATTGTGTTTTATTTGTTGTCCCTTTAGCCCAGTGCCCGGCCAATGAGGAGCGATTTTCGTCATCAGGAGTCATACTAAGTCCTGGGTTTCCTGGAAACTATCCAAACAGTCAAACATGCTCTTGGCTGCTACATATGATTCAAGGTACAGAGTTTCACAGCAATTACATGTGTGCCTGTTATGTAGTTGTGACACAAGTCTTACTGTAAAAGTCTTATTCTGACCTGTTACGTTTGATAAGACTTGGAAATCCAGTCCAGTTTTTTTTTAATTAAAATCCACTGTAGTATAACATTTGTGTGTGTGTGTGTGTGTGTCCGTAGTTATTTAGTAAAAATCACTGTGAGTGAATTGGCTAAATCAATAAACAAATAAAAACACCATACACACACTGTGAGAAATCAAATATCATACCGTATTCTTCGGACTAAAGGTCGCACCTGAGTATAGGTCGCATTGCCCAATTATTGCCAAAGAATTGGAAAAATCCATATATAGGTTGCACCTGAATATAGGTCGCACCTACGTCAAAATGTGGACCGTGTTTAGCTCTGTTGCAAATGTCTCTTCCACAGGAGTGCACAGCAAGGCTTTTAAGAAGATTAACACTTAAAAACAATTAATTGTTTGATAAAAATTATAGCAAATATGTGTCTGAGCTGAACTTTTCTTTCATAAATGAATAATTTTAGCAGGATAAACACCTAAAAATATATATTTGTTAGCTGACATTATTGTAAAAGTGTGTCTCAGTTTATTTTTTGTTAATAAATGATTACAAATCAGCTTATTTTATAAAAAGCCATATATAGGTTGCACCTGACTATAGGTCGCAGGCCATGAAAAAATCATAAAAAGTCCTGGTGAGATTCAAAAAGTACCTCTCCTCTCACAGTACGGCTACAGCTGACTTACCTCTGGAATTCAGCGTCTTTGATATCCATCATTCCTTGGTTCATCGCCATCGCTGCCTTGTTTCTGTCAATCATGTCAATCATGACGTCAACGATCAGTATCCAGCTTGTCCCCCGGTGAAGACCCAGAGATGAGGCTGCGTTAAACAGAACCTCTGCCCGCTCACTCGAGCTGTGGGTGCCGTAACTGGTCGTGCACCAGTACGTGCTACACTGTTTGACGCCCGATCGATCACAAATAAAACTTTTATATTAAGTGATTTGATCTCCACTCATAGTCTGGATCTGTTTCTCATGACTGAAACCTGGCAGAAACCAAGAGACAACAACTCCTTCTCCGAGCTCCTCCCACCTGGCTGCTCCTACCTGAACGTACCGCGGGGGTCTGGCCGAGAGGGTGGCCTCGCTGCTGTGTTCAGTGATGCGTTCAAGTGCCGCTTGTTGCCTCCTAAAAACTACAGCAGCTTTGAGATCATGCTGTTTGAGCTAGCATCTGCTAAACTTTTTCCGATGCTGAGAAGCTCGTCCATGCTTTTGTCTCCTCCAGGCTCGACTACTGCAACTCCCTGTTTATTGGAATCCCTGGCAAAAACCTTCAGAAACTTCAATATATTCAAAACAGTGCAGCAAGGATCTTGTTGAGAGTTCGTAAATTTGAACATATTACGCCCATTCTCCATAACCTTCATTGGCTTCCTGTCGCCTACAGAATTCAGTACAAAACTGCTCTCATTACACATCAATGCTTACACGGAACTTCACCAGATTATCTGAAGGATATTCTCATTCCATACTCATCCACCCGTTCGCTGCGGTCACAGAACAGCAATCTCCTTCACATTCCGAGAACCAAATTAAGGACCATGGGAGACCGGGCTTTCAGTGTGGCTGCCCCCCGCCTGTGGAACTCTCTTCCTGACTGTCTAAGAGCCCCACAGTCTGTGGTTGACTTTAAGAGCGACTTGAAGACCTTTCTTTTCGACCAAGCATACTCTACCTCCTCATGATTCTACTTTTGATCTTAGCTGATATTGTTATTGATTTTAATTGTTTTATTATTTGTTTTATTGTAATTTAATTCTGTTGCTCCTTGTAGCACTTTGAGATTTTCATTAATGAAAAGTGCGTTATAAATTGAATTCATTATTATTATTATTATTATTAAACCTCTGCTGTGTGGGCTTATTTATCGCCCACCACAATATAATAAGGACTTCCTCAGTGAGTTCTCAGATTTGCTGGCTGAACTGCTGCCAAAATTTGACACCCTGCCTTTTTGTGGAGATTTCAACGCACATATCTGCTGCCCAAGTAATCAACTTGGATGTGAGTTTCAGAACCTTCTGGACTCTTTTAACTTGTCACTGTCTGTGTCAGGGGCCACGCACAATCAGGGCCACACACTGGATTTAATTATCTCCCACGACCTTCATATATCTGCTGTAGAGATTTTGGACACCTGTATCTCGGACCACTTTCCCATCTTATTTGAATTTTCCACCCCTCCTGCACCAAAGGCTGTTCTCCCGGCACATCTCTGCCACTCCATCACCCCATCCACTCAAAGTCAGTTCACTGATGCCTTTAAGAGCACTTACTTATACAGTAGTCTGCTGTCAGCCTGGACCCATCTCTACATCCAGAGGAATTCATCACCTCCTTTCATCACACCTGCACAACAATATTGGACTCAATCGCTCCTCTCAAACAGGCTTCTTCAAAGATCAAACCACCTCCATGGCTCAATGAAACAACACGGGCTCTTCGACAATGCTGCAGAAAAGCTGAGTGCAAATGGAGGAGGGACCGGCTTCATGTGTCCCAGGGAATACTGAGAGACTGTCTTTGTGATTATCAAAATGCTGTTAAGCAGGCCAACTCACAGTACCTCTCCAATTTAATCTCCACCAGTTGTAAACGGCCAAGGACGCTATTTAGCACAATTCAATCTGTCATCAATCCTTCTGTCAATGTTCTGAAAACTGCCACTCAGTCTACCTGTGACGACTTTCAGGGCTACTTTGTCAACAAAATTGACTCTATCAGGTAGAACATTGTCAGCCCATTAAACACTGTCCAATCATGTGCGTCTGCAACAACCACCGCTGTTTTTGATAAGTTTGTCCTGATTTCACTGCCTAACCTCATCAAGGTGGTTCAGCAGATGAAACCAACAAACTGTTCTCTGGACATCATTCCCTTAAAAATGTTCAAACAGTCCTTTGATGTAATTGGTCCTTGTGTTTTGTAATTCATTAACAGCTGCCTAACTTCAGGTTTTGTGTCATCTGCTTTTAAACATGCTGTGGTCAGGCCTCTTCTTAAAAAAACAGGCCTAGATCCTACAGCTCTCTCTAATTTCAGGCCAGTTTCCCATCTGTCATTTTTATCGAAGTTCCTAGAAAAGATTGTTTTTATTCAACTTCAATCTTTTCTAGAGCTCAACAACCTGTTTGAAAAATTTCAGTCTGTTTCAGAGCCCGTCACAACACTGAATCAGCACTGCTCAAAGTGCAGAATGACATTCTTTTGTCCCTGGATGCAAAAAAACCTGTTCTGCTGGTGATGTTAGATCTTTCAGCAGCTTTTGACACTGTCGACCATCAGGTACTAATCAACCGTTTGTCTCAGCAGGTTGGCCTCCAGGGAGCTGTGCTTGAGTGGTTCAGATCATACCTAACAGGGAGAACTTTTTCTGTCATGATAGGTGATCTGTCCTCCTCTTCATCAACCCCTCTGACCTCTGGCATACCACAGAGATCCATTCTGGGCCCAGTTCTCTTTTCTCTCTACATGCTGCCATTAGGATCAATCATTGCACGCCATAATCTGTATTTTCATATATATGCAGACGATCTACAAATCTATCTGCCAGTCACTCCCAACCCCTCACCTAGTTCAAACACTATTGTCAACTGCTTAAATGACATTAGGCACTGGCTCTCTCAAAACTTTCTCCACCGCAACACTGATAAAGCCGAATGCATTTTATTTGGTGCACCCGGTGACACTAGCAACATCCTTCCCAGTCCCAGTTTCGGTTTTCCCCTCCCCCACTTCAACCCGATGGTCAGAAATCTTGGAGTGCAGCTTGATTCCAACTTAAAGTTTGATAAACAGATCAGTTCTGCTGTCAAGACCAGCTTTTTTTCAGCTCCGTCTGCTCTCTAAAGTAAAGTCACTCCTCAGCCGTAGTGATCTGGAGAAGGCCATCCATGCCTTTGTGAGCTCCAGACTTGATTACTGTAATGCTTTGTATGTTAGAATTAATCAATCCTCCATCTCCCGTTTACAGCATGTACAGAACTCTGCCGCCCGCTTTTTGACCAACACACGAAAATATGAACACATCACTCCTGTCCTGTCCTCTTTACACTGGCTCCCGTTTCAGTTCAGGATACAGTTCAAGCTGCTGCTGGTTGTTTTCAAAGCTCTGAATGGACTTGCACCTCTCTACATCTCAGAACTTTTGAAAGTCCATCAGCCCGGCAGAGCTTTACGATCTGCCAGTCAACACCTGCTGGAGGTGCCTCGCTCGAGGTACAAACAATGGGGAGACCGGTCCTTTTCTGTTGCCGGCCCAAAAGCCTGGAACAGCCTCCCCCTTGAGCTGCGTGCCACCTCTGATCTGACTCTGTTCAAAACCAGACTGAAGACCCACTTGTTCAAAAAAGCTTTCAGTGTGTAACTTTTATTACTTTTGGTATTTTAGTATGTAGCATTTTTATTTCAATTGCCTCCTTTTATTGCTGTTGCTTTTATTTTATTTTCACTGATTTATTGTGCCGGTTTTTATATTTTCTGTCCTGTTAAGCACCTTGGTCAATGCAAGGCATTGTAGGAAGGTGCTATACAAATAAAGTTTATTATTATTATAAAAAGCTGCGACATATAGTTCGTAAAATACGGTACTCTAGATATCAATTAAAACTTGAAATGTGCCCGCTATGACTAAAATTGCATTCTGTGTCAAGTGATCTGTATAAATGTTATAAATGTATGCTAAAATATGCCTCATATAGCTTAGGAGTCAGACAGTTAATGTATGTTTGTGTAATGCTGGTGCTTTTCAATACACAATGTGTACACAATGACTGCTTGCATAGTCTGTGAGAAAGAGTTGGTTTATGGAAATGTTAAATATAATGCTTAAAAAGCATATAAATTCTGCCTTAAACACTTAATTTATAAATGTGTTTAAACACATGTTTCTGGATTCATCTGTGTTGAGTGATTCTTATACACTTTACAGATGTTTAGTTTTTTTTTAGTTTTTTTTTTTTTTCCTTTATTGTTAACGTAGCCTAATCTAATTGTTTTAACAGATTACACCATCAATATCTATGTGGAGCTCTTCCACAGTGAGAAGCAATTTGACGAGCTGGAAATTTTTGATGGTAAGGAAAAGCTCTGCTAGCTCTTGATACACTTGAAAACATGCATACACATTAAAACATATACAGGTAGTTACACCCAAGATTAATTCATGCTGATGTAAAAAATTATAATTTATTTTGTTTAAAAATGTGCGATCAGCTCCAAACACCTGCTTCTGTTTCACCAGGATCTTCAGGACAAAGCCCTTTGCTTGTTGCTCTGAGTGGTAACCACTCATCTCAGCTGAACTTTACATCGAAAACAAATCAGCTATACTTACGGTGGTCCACTGACCATGCAACAAACAAGAGAGGATTCAAGATACGTTACTCAGGTACATTCAATACCCATTTATGTCTTAATTTCTCCTACCTGGCAGTGGCAAAGTCCATACAATCAAGTCTGGACCATTTCTCTGCACTCAGTCTAGAGGACAGATGTACAACCTGCCATACAGCTTTGGATAATAGTTTATTTCTTTGCCTGTCAGTTTAATTCTTTGCGTGCTTAGAATGATAGATTTAATGACTTCATTAAAAGAAATGTCACTGTGCATTACTCTCATGTCACAAAGGAGGCACGTCAGGTGAGTTTTCCAGATAAAGGTTTCCGTCACATCAGAGTGATTGACAACTGTCTCCTCTGCCCTATCTCTGTTTCCACAGAATGCCTGGAAATGTATGTGCTCCACATTGTTGAAAAGCTGACTAATTGTCCTACTAGCATGAATAATGATCCCTGAAGCCTTTTGTCTTTTTAGAATAATGCATCGATGGGTGGCTGAGCAATGATCATTTTGAAAACATGCTTTCCAGTGCATCAGGCTGCTCACACATCAAAACACAGCTAGTTTCAATTTGTTAATTTAGTAGACTGAGTGACCTATAAAGTATTCTTTAAAATGTGTTTGTTGTTTCAATAACTCGTTTGTGAGGGTTACCAGTCTCAGTTTAAAAATGCAATTTACAGTTACACAGATCCTTTTTGAGCTTAAAAGAAGCCAGGAACAAGGTCAGACTGTTGGCACTCTATTTGCACAAAAAGGAAAAGAAAACAAAACTATGTATTTATTTATTTTTTCAGCTCATTGGCCTCAAGTAATAGAACTGTCTGTTCCCCATAGTGTTGCAATTCATTCAACCTTTATTTAGGCAGTAAACTGACTACAATAGCTATACATAAAACAGAAAATGATGGTTGGGATTTTTCCATATACTATTTTTTGGTGAGTTACTGAGGAAACAAAGCTCAGTAAATACTGTATTAGTATGCTGATCACTTTTGTATGGGGTTCTTTTTGACAGGTTGCACTGATAAGATTAAACTGTAATGATAACTGCTGCATTTTCTTCTAGCATTGTTTACATTCTAGAGAATTTGTCTTAACAGTGAATGACCTTGATTTTATTGTTCTTACATGCAAACTATGTCTTCATCTGTTCACCTTTCTGATGTGTTATGAAGGCTTTATCTTTGTTGTTAATGTTTCTTGTCTCACTTTGATATCTCTCTTTTTGAATTCACCTTGTTGTTGTTGTGGCCTCAGTGCATTTATTGACCTCTTTGACCATGCTGTAAATAAGTATGAGGAAGGGCAGCATTAGCTTTAGAATTCCTCTCAGCATTCATTGCTTCACTCATGAGCTATTTAAAAGTGCAGTGCACAAAGTGTTGCCCACCTGTGCCTAACTATTGAGGAAAAAACGGCTTTGTATACAGTAGTTATATAAACATTCAGCAGACAAACCACAAATGTTGTCAGCACATTTCAGTAAAGGCACTGGACACCGACAGGAAACATATTAAAATAAAGCAGTGATGAACAAACACTAATTTTACACAGATATCTTGTTATGCCAATGATACCATCCTGATATATAATATTTGTGTAAAGTTTGAAGATAAATGCCTAGACTCTTTGGGACAATCATCTCAATTGGTTGTTCCTCAGTGGTGCAAGGTTGCCTACAGGTTACGTTCAGATATAAAGAAAAATATAACAAATTTAAGGGTTTCTTTTAT
>JBBPBX010008943.1:26645-40330 GCA_038048925.1 Garcialebias charrua
GCTATTAAATATTTGATCCTATTGAAAAAAATTGTTAACTTGAGAAAAAAAAAATATTTAGATGGTAAATACTCAGGTATAATAAATAAATCCCTCTTGCCATCCCAAACTTTCCTGTCCCCTCATTAGTTTTCTGAAGGTATGCTATGACTTGTATCACACCAAGCGGTCAGTTGCAGGTCATATAAGTCTTGGAAGTTGTGAGTGGTTTCCTTTGTTTGTTAGTCAAGTGCATCCTTCAGATCCACAATTAAATTGTTGATTAAGAAAAACTGAAAGACTCTTTTAGTTGCCTCTGGCTGTTCATAAGTCACCAATCAAACAAGCCATATGTTGTGACAATGTGAGTTTACAGAAATGAAGCTAGCTTTACACACTAAAAATAAAGTGTGAGTTGGATACATGTCATTTTAAATCTTGTGGCTGGCCAGTCACACAGATCATTTCTTGTGATTAAATCACACCATTGACAATTGCAATGCCAGCTTATCCTTATACATTATTGATATTTTGGCTCTTAACACTACCCCCCTTGGCAGCTCCAAGCACAATGATGGCATGTTGACTTCAACCCGTTATGCTGCATTAGTTTGTTCATTAATCACATAAAAAAGCTAGGAAAAATATATCTCAAGCCTGGCTTGAAAGTTTTTTTGTGAAAGTGGCTTGTATTAAAAAAAAATGTATACTTATCATTAGGTAAGTAGATTGTACCAAAGTGTTAGTAGAAAGACTGAAGATGTTTTATCAGGTCATTGTCAAAATCATCACATTTCCCTTGATTTGCTTGCATGTTTTTCAATGAGCATTCTGGTCATGTTTTACCAACGTGAACAGCATAGGTGCCTGGCCATCTACATGATGTAAAAAAGTCATTTATGTTTGTTTTTTTAGACTGAGCCATCTTCTCATTGGTTGGCAGTCAAGTTCTGACACTCGCATGTTTAGTTCAGGTACTTCATGTAGTGGAAATAGGTCAGCAGAGTGATCATGTTTGAAGTGGAACAGTCAAGTACAAAATAGTAATAGACTGATTTTAGAGCTAGACAAGTGAGTATAAAATATTTCAGAAAAAAGGTTAGACATTAAACTGTTCTTGAAAAGACCGACTTTGGGAAATGTCAAGTTCATTTTGTTGTCCATTCTAGATTATGAAACCCACTCAGTCAAAGTTAAGTGGAACTGCAAGAGTGACAGTAAACCCTTTAGATAAAATAAAATAATTGAGTGACCATTGCATTTTATTTTATTATTGCTCATGCTCCAACAGTCATGTGCTTTTTCTGTACTGAGAGGACAACAAAACATTATTACTTTCAAAAGTTCTGAAATAGTCATCTTGTTATCCACTCTACATCACTGTTTGTGAATCACTGTAGTCAAACTAAACTCACCAACACTGTAATGTCAGTGGGGGCATGGATGTTCTGTTGTGACTATTTCTGAAAACCCTTCATAGTAATATCAGCATCTAAGCAATTATTTTCAAAATTAGACTAGTAGTTAAGTTTCCTGTAAACTAATATGAACACTTTGTTTTCTTCCTTTGTTCTTTTTGAACTGTTTCTAGCTGCTTACTGTAGTATTAATTATCCCCTCCTGAATGGTGGTGTGGTCAATCGGACCAAACTTCATCCAGGTAGCAGACTTCAGTTCTTTTGTAACCGAGGTTACCGCCTCGTAGGCTCCAGCAATGCCACTTGTAGACTTGATTCCAATGGACTTTACCAGTGGGATATGCCACCACCTTTTTGCCAGCGTAAGCTTTTCCATACATTTTAAATTATCTAAGTACTTAGTAGTAATTTTATAACAAAAAGTTAGCAATTCTCTCAACTCAACTCTCTGTTTATGATATGACAGCTATTTCTTGTGGTATACCTTTATCACCGGGCAATGGCAGTTTCCATGCTCCCCACTATACTGTTGGCAGTCAAGTCACATACCAGTGTAACTATGGCTACCAACTTGACACCAGTGTTCCAATGACTGCTGTGTGTTTGGAGGATGGAACCTGGAATAATGCTGGTTCAACGCCCAGATGTATGCGTAAGTGTTTCTAAGACTTGCCTGTGTATGAGTAAGCAGTTCATTCACATCTACTGGAGTCTTTATGTTCACTAAAAAGAAGCATCAACATTAATTTCTACTTCTGTCTGAAACAGTTTAGAAATAAATTATTCTTTATTTTTCCATTCATTTACAGCTGTTCATTGCTCCAGCATTGAAGGTGCCTTGTCAGATCACATGACCTACCACCTACTCTCCGGTAGGCTGGGAGACTTTGGGTCTGTAGTGATGCTGGAGTGCTCAACAGGGTACTATCTGAGTGTTGGACATCGGACTCTTCGGTGTCTTGCCAATGGTACCTGGGAGGGGTCAGATGATCCAGCTACTTGCAAAAGTAAGTTTTATTCCATGTATGAACACAAAAATAACAATGTGCACAGTTTTCCTTATTGTTTTGGGAAAACAAATTCAGCTGCATTACTATGTACTGTATGTAATTTCCATTTCAAAACACACACAAACACATACACATAAATACATGCTTGAAATGTTTTATGTCCACTTGTGTTCTTTAGTGGAAAATTGCTATTTTAATAATCTGAACTTTCATGGTAAAGATGATTTAACTTATGCCATGAGATGAAAAGTATACCTTATTACGCTCAATGATGCAACGGTATGAGCAGGCAACATACAGCTCACGTAAAAGAAAACAATAAAAAGTTCAATGCAATTACTTTTACAACCTGTCATGCATTAGTTATTAAAAGAGCATACCCACAAGCAAAACAGATAGAAAAATCTGAGTAAGATACTTTGTTTTTTAGCTTCTTTTTATGTTGTTATTTTAATTAGGTCTGTGCTTTTTGGTATGAAAAAAATACTTAGAAAATTAGAGATATGCTGAAAGGTACATATGCTTTTTGTATTAGCTCATATGAATGTACATGCTTTTTATTTTTTTCTCTTTTCCTTCACTAATCCTTTTATATGAGTTACCAGAGATATATTCTGTATGGTTTCAAACGCCTAAGGATACCCACTGCACATTATCTTGGGATTTTGACAACTGTTTTATTCAGAATACAGCCTGTACTTCCTGAATGTGGGGTACTTGTCAGTAGTAGTCAGAGTGCCTTTTCACCAAAAAAAAAAAAAAAAACTGTTATGCACTGCAGTGTGCCTGTGCTCGTATTTTTAAGGGATTGTATATGCAAATGGTGTGGTTCTGAAAACGTTTTGATGATGCATTACATGTTTATATAGCACCAATGAAAGATATAAATGTGTAAACTGCAATAAGTGTAAATTGATATTTTTAACTTATTTAAATTAAAAAATACATATATGTATTTTTTATTTTTATTTTTTTTGCTAGATGTTCAAGTAGGTTCCTTATGTTTGCTGGTCTATCAATTTTAGTATCAGCTCAGGGCAATCAAATAATTTCACAAATGTGGCTATTCCTTATACGTATTGGCTTATATGAGGATAGTTTATATTTGATAATGCTAGGTGTCTCACATTGTTTTGCAAAACATATTTAAAAACTTTTTTTACTGTATGTCTTTGTAACAATATTTAAATGTTATTGTTTAGTGATCTCCTGTGGAGAACTTCCTTCCCCTCCCTTTGGTACCAAACTTGGGACTTTGACTACATTTGGAGCAACTGCAATCTTTATGTGCAATCATGGCTACACGTTGGTGGGTTCACATGTTAGAGAATGTGGTGCTGATGGGCTGTGGAGCGGTGCAGAAACCAGATGTTTAGGTAAGATCAAAATGGGAATGTATATTATGCTGTTTCCTAACATGACTTCATCTTAGCAGAAAAAGTAAACATTCTGATCAACCTTGAATACATCATCTGTGGACTAATGGTTTGATTGATCAAACATAGAAGAGAAGGTGCATGTATCAAGGATGAAATGTATTGATCTGTCTGAATAATTTCAGTAAAGGGTCATTCTCAGTAAACATTAAATATGTGCAAATGTACCCTTGCTTTGAAACTTCATGAAGAATTAGGACATGTTTTAAAACACATGTTAACTGTTCTTTTAAATGGTGAATGTTGTTGAATATTACACTCAAGTTTCATGATCATTAAAGGATGTGGTATTTCAAGGCTGCTTAAGAAACAAACTGTTGAAATGTAGCAAGTTTAGGCAACCTTTTGTGCATCTGTAGTTGCTACATTCTTCAGAGGTAAAACATTAATTGGCTGATGCACTCCTATTCCATGGCCAAAGCAATCAGGAGATTTATGGATTGAAATGTTTGACATTTTAAAGTCATGCCTTGAGGAACCATGAACAAGCTTAGAGTTTAAGTTGCTCATTGTACTATAAATAATAATAAATGTGTTCTTTGGTCTTTTTCAGCTGGACACTGTGATTCTCCAGATCCTATAGTCAACGGCCACATTAGTGGAGATGGATCTAGTTATCGTGACACTGTCGTTTACCAGTGCATGCTAGGATACAGATTAATTGGAACATCTGTTAGAATCTGTCAGCAGGACCATCGGTGGTCTGGAATAACACCTGTCTGCGTCCGTAAGTACATGTGATATCAATGTTCTCATAGTTACTTTCTTGCCTTTGTTGAATTATTGCTGTTTATTTCTGTATTTTATATCAAACTATTAAAAAGTACAAAATATTAGGTGGGGGAAAACACAAATTCTGAAAGTATATATATAAAATAATCATTCATCACTTTTGTATCTCTTGACTTCCTTAGCCATCACTTGTGGCCACCCAGGAAACCCAGCCAATGGGCGAACGAACGGCAGCGAGTTCAACCTTAATGACGTAGTCAACTTCACCTGCAATAAGGGTTACATCCTGAATGGAAACGCTCGTGCCCAGTGCCGACTCAATGGACAGTGGAGCAGCCCTTTACCAGTCTGCAAAGGTAACAATCACATCTGTTGCACAGTTACATGCATGCATTTTAACTGTGGATATGAGCGAGAAAGTGTAGCTGGAAACATAAGTTCTCACAACAATCATAAGCAAATTCTGGGGGCTCATGCAGGCAATCAGTTTGTGGGATCAACCATTAATGCAATAGCTAAAGGTATTTTTGTCTACAAATATGTGTCTTAAATAATTTGCTGGATGGGTTTCTTTGTCGCTATATTGTGAAAACATAATTTTAGCTAACTTTAAAATAAAAATCTAAATACTTATTGTGTAGACACGCCCTTATTCAGTCACAATTTTTGATTGTTTAAATATACTAAATGATCTTGTACATCTGGAAAATTGTCCAGAGACAGTTTTATCCTCAGCTAGCCATGCCTGTTTTTTTTTACACAATCAACTACCGGTACTTCTCATCACTAGCAATGAACTATAACTACCCCCCTCCCCCCCATCCAGACACCCACCAACACACACACAAACACACACACACACACACTTTAAACGTTTGAGATCACATGGCTGCTAATATGGGTTTTCTATCAAAGGAACTCATTCTGACTTACTTTCTTCATCTTCCCTGATTTTTCTCTCTTATTCCCTTCATGCCTTTCTCCCCCCACCACCGTTTTTTTCTTTCTCGCAGCAGCAGCTGTCAATTATAAGACTGAAACTTTCTCCATTCCCATAGGGTAGCAAACACATACACACACTTACTCACTCGCTCACACAGTCGTCTGCCCCATCGACGTGAATGTGAGAGAATGTCAGCGTCTCTTGTGACATGTGGAAAAGCGTGCTCTATCCCTATTGGACTGTCATCCACTCAGACAGAGATACTTTTTTTTAAAGAACTCCAGAAAACTGATCATTCTGTGAAAAAAGACAAGTTTGGAAACTACTAGAAAAGAGCAACAAAAGACAATTTAAAATTGTAACACTTGAAGTTTGTCAGGATTCAAGTGTTGATGCTGAAGAAGAGAAGATGGAAAACACAAAAAGAATTTGAAATGATTACAGTTCAGCAGAATTATCTGAGGGTGTTGTGAATAGCATGAAGCAAAACATTTTTTTTAATAACTCGTTAAAAATTCTGTCTGTTAATGACCAGACTTTTTTTTTTTACCAAAGATTTAAAGTGACAGTTCAAACATTTTATAGCGACACTCTTGAGAATGGTTATGAATAATTAATATCTTGATTAACTTAAATAACTGTTCAGCCTATTTGTTTTGAGAAAATTATTTTAATTCTGATTGGATTTACAAACAGCTAGCTAGTCCGAGTGAGGATCAGTATCGCTCTCGTCTTAAAACAACTACAATCTCAAAAGTTACAATGCAATTCGTATGAATATTGTTTTATAAATCTTTACAATGCCGTAAATTGCATAGTATTTTACATAGTTTTTGTTGTTTGCTTGTTTTTTCTGGTGAAATTTAGTTGCTACATACAGTAGTTCCTCACTGCTTCGCAGTTTGTTTATCGCGGACTCGCTCTATCGGGGTTTTTAAAAATAAGATTGGACATGACACACAATTGTCTGATTGATGGATGAGCCGCACGATCAGCAAGGACTTTTTATTTAAAATAAATTAATTAAAATTATTTAACACCTCTTGCACATTTGTGCAACCCACACTGCAGGATAAGCTTCCTCCAGCAGCTCATCAGCTGATCTCCATGCAGAGCAGAGAAAGAGGTGTGGCCGAGAGCACTTGCAGGTGGCTGAGAGCAGCGGAGGCAGGGAGGTGAAATCATGACATTCGGTTCTCTTTTAGAGTGTTTAGAGTTTAGAAACATTGTTTAGAATATTGCAAGAGTGTGGGATATATAAGCATAAATACTAAAATAAACTGCTACTTACTACTTGTACTACTATCCCTACTTTGCGGTATTTCACTTATCGCGGGACTTCAGGGTACGGATCCCCCGTGATAAATGACGGACTACTGTAATGTAAAATTGTTGGTGGTGTAAATGTAAACAAGATTTGTTTGTATGAACCACATTTACATTTTGTTAGACTGGAGCTGTCTGAAGATGACAGAAATCCACTGTGGTTTCAGATTAGTTGTAAGTTCATCAAACTGTTTCTCCAATCTGAGGCCAAAGAGCTATCTAAAGTAGATGAACTGTTAACTGTTCGTAATCATTGACCAGATGACCTGACTTAACTTTGTTGGATTTTTTTACCTGAATTATTGAGCATGATCTCCCCTTCCCAACAGTCCTGGTCAAGGCTAACATTGCCTCTCTCAGTTCACTTATCACCACTATAGTTAATCAGTCTCTCCAATCTGGTCATATTTCCCCTGTCTTGAAGTCCTCTATAATTAAACCTCTTCTTAAAAAACCTACCCTCGATCCCCATGACCTGGCAAATTACAGACCCATTTCCAACCTTCCCTTCCTCGCTAAAGTTTTGGAGAAATTAGTCTCGGTTTATCTACAAGAACATCTACATGACAATAATATACTGGATAAATTTCAATCAGGTTTTCGAACAGCACATAGCACTGAAACAGCTCTTGTCCGGGTCACAAATGACCTGTTGGTCACTGCAGACCGTGGTTCCTCCTCTCTCCTTATTCTCCTTGATCTTTCGGCAGCCTTTGATACGGTTGATCATTACATTCTGCTCCAACGCTTACAGCAGTTTGCAGGACTTACTGGCACTGCCCTGGAGTGGTTCCGATCATACCTGACAGACAGAACAGAGTCTGTCTCCATCGGGCGTGCCAAGTCATTGAGCCATCCTGTTTCTTGTGGTGTGCCCCAGGGATCAGTTCTGGGACCCCTCCTTTTCAACCTATACATGGTACCACTTGGGTGTATTATCAGCAGCTATGGGGTCTCATTCCATTGCTATGCTGATGATACTCAGCTGTATCTTAAACTGGGTAGCAATGTGTCTGAGACCCCATCTACATCATCTTCTTCAGCTTCTCCATTTTCTCCACTTTCTTCTCTTTCCACACTCACAGCGTGTCTGGAGGAGATAAAGGCATGGATGCGGCAAAATTTCCTTCACCTTAACAGTTCAAAAACAGAAGCAATTCAAATTGGTACATCACATCAAATTCAACAACAAAAAATCCTCAGTATCACTTTTTCTGGCCAGAACATCTCTCTTTCCAATACAGTCACCAATCTTGGTGTTATTTTTGATCCACAACTCACCTTTGAAAGCCATATAAAGCATATCTGTAAAACTTCTTTTTTTCATCTTCGAAATATTGCAAAGCTTCGGTCTACACTGTCCCTCACTGATGCAGAAAAGCTCGTCCATGCCTTTGTCTCCTCCAGACTGGATTACTGCAATGCACTTCTCTTCGGGATTCCTGGCAAGAACATACAAAAACTACAGTATGTCCAAAACAGCGCTGCCAGGGTCCTGATGAGAGTGCGTAAGTATGAACACATCACTCCTGTACTGCGTTCACTACACTGGCTTCCTGTTTCTGCCCGGATCACGTACAAAATTTATCTGCTCACCTTCCAGTGCCTGTACGGTAATGCACCATCCTATTTAAAAGAACTTCTCACCCCTCACTGTCCTTCCCGCACTCTCCGCTCTTCCAACACCCATCTTCTTCTCACTCCCAGGTCTCGGTCTCGCACAATGGGAGACCGGGCTTTCTCCTGCGCTGCCCCTCGGCTGTGGAACGCCCTGCCCTCATATCTGAGGGCCCCACAGACCGTGACATGTTTTAAAAAAGGTCTTAAAGACCGTGTAAAGTGAAATTAAATGTGTGTTTTTATTTTGTCACATGGCATAAATATGTGTTATTAATCACCCATATAAGTCTGACTGATTAAAAACATTGTTTACCTTATAAAATTAAGTCTCAAAAATCATGAAAAAACATGATTTTGCCTTGCCCTGGAACGCTGGGGGCGTGTCAGTGCGTGGGCGTGGTTTCAGCGCTCGTGTCCTGCTGCCCTGAGCTGACTGTGTGGAGGTGGAGAGGCAGGCAGCAGAGATCCAGTAAACCTGCTCTGTCTTTATTTGAGTTCTGTCTGTAACAGCAGCTACTTTTTCCAAGAGTTACGCTGTTTTTGTAAATAGTTTTCTTGTGTGTTTTTAATCTGGAATGAATAAAAAAAAAAATAGTAATAAAAAAAAAAGAGTTGTACCATGCGGGATTTGAACCCGTGGGCTTTGGGACGGAAGACAAGCGCTCTAACCATTGTCCTATCCAGTCATTACAGATACTTGGTATAAAACCATGTGGTATAAAAACACGTTATGATATGTACGGGTGCCCTGACCATTACAACATCCAGGGAAGATGCACGAACGAGGCATAATTGATTAGCTAGCTAACAATGAACAAAATATCTATGCTATTGCTATCTGATGCTATCTGCGATTCGCGAGTGAACGGCTCCACCGAGGCGAATTTATACGGCTGGAGCTGCAGGGGGTGGGGCTATACTAATGAGGACCGCGTGACGAAACGCGGTCACGTTTAAAACACGCCTAAAAAATCCTGAAACAGAAAAATGTTTATACACAGTTTGCTCTATAACTCCAAAATTAATTGAGCTACAATTTTGAGACTTTTTACTCATTTACAAGATTACCATTATGACATTTATAATGTTTATTGAAGAAAATGTTGAAATTCACTTTACACGGTCTTTAAAACCTTTCTTTTTATCCAGTTTTTTAAATAATTAATTGTGCTTTTGTTTTTTATTGCACCCAGTTTTTTGAGTATTTTATCTGCATTTTGTGAATTTTAAGTTTTTGATGCAATCATCTGTGAGGCTCCATCCTCTTGGTTGTTCCTCTTCTTTGTTGCATTTATGGTTGATTTTTATCTTGATTTTATTTTTCATTGTAGCACTTTGAGATCTGTTTGATATAAAGTGCGTTATAAATAAAAGTTATTATTATTATTATTATAACTCTCATGTTAACTGTTCATACCTCTTCAACAGAACCCTATTTCAAACATCTATTATTTATTTTGCACTATTGAGCATGCATCAGGAATGATTCAGGATACCTATTTCAAACAAATTGACCTATTCCTCTAGCAATATGTAAAAAATGCTTTATTATTATACTGCTTGGGGTATACTGACAAACTTGAATCCAAAGTATTGCACACTGGGGAAGTAAAATACTGGAGCCACAGGTGTGCAGATAAATTGCAAGTTCAGCAAGCCACCTGTAGACATTAAGTAAAGGAAAACCGCAGGAAACAACAAGAATAGAGTAAAAAAACAAGAGGGTTAAGGGTAATACAGTGAGACCATAAAAGACTCACTCAGACCTTCATTACACTCAGAAGTGTTCATTTAGTTTTCAATGTCATTTAACTCATGAAAGTTAAAATTGAAGTAAAAAGTTAGAACTTGTTGTGCCATTTTAAAAGGATATCCACTGCTTCCTTTCTATATTGATTGTTCAATACCTAATTTTTACATTACATCACATTTGTTCTTAAAGAGAAGACTGAATAAATGGATGTGGGGGTATAATATGTTAAATTGGGTGTTCTCTTTAAATATGTCATAATAAACATGCAGCCTTGTGAAATCTTCCAATATACTGTATGTGTCTGGTTCAACCACTAGAGAAGTAGGGAAACATTTTTTGTACATACAACTTGCTATAACAAAGTATTCTGTTCTCTACAGTGGTGAACTGTTCCGACCCTGGCCATGTGGAGAACGGCGTGCGCCAGTCTGGTCTACGTTACCCAGAAATCTTCAGCTACGGCGTGACTGTGGCTATCCACTGCAAAAGAGGCTTTTATCTTTTTGGTTCTGCTGTCTTCACATGTCAACATAATGGACTGTGGGACCGACCAATTCCTCGCTGCTTAGGTATGGTTAAAGTTTATTTATTATTTTTTAAGCCATTGTAATAAGAGAGTCAGAAAAAATATCAAAAAACATATAAATTTATTAGTTGTAAAGGGTAATAAAAGTAAAAATGTCAGGGGTTGTGCATAGAAAAGAAAAAGATAACATAAATGTTATAAAGTATTTTACGTGTCATGATGACAGGTGTGGCACTGCCTCCCCTGACTGCATGTTGCTGTTGTTAGGACTTGTGTTTGTCAGGCTCACAAGAAATGTTGTTAAGTGCACGAAGGTGTGAACTAAAGTGAAACTGACTGGGAATCAGGCTTATGCTGTTTCGGAAGTCAAACCACCTTCTCTGTTTAAAGTTGTTGTTTTTTTCTCTCTTTTGACATAAATTGCTTCCTTTACTCACTCTCAAACTTCTTGTTTTTGTAAAAAGTATGAACATTTTGGTCTTTGGAAAGTGTCCTTTATCCTTGAATGGAGTTGCAGCACTGTCATGTCTTGAAGAGGGTGTGTAGAGAGGCTGTTGAGTTTCTCCAATATGGAGGTCTGAATATTCCTGTAACATTTCTCTACTGAACTGCTTACACCACACCACTCAGTTTGGGTTCCCTTTCAGTCTGGTATCTCAGTGCAACATACTTGCTATGGGAATTGCGCCCCCGCGCGATTACCTGAAGGAATATACTCACGCCTTTACGGCTAGGGGCGTCATCGCCGCGCCAGAGGCCCCGCCCTCTGGGTACTTAAGCGGCTTGCGCCCCTCCATCTTTCTCTTTTTTGCCCTTCACCTCGCTAAACCTGAACTACCTCTTCGCGGGACTTCTCTGTTGCTTCATCGCTCAACTTGAGGTGAGCTTGCTCCCTGCACAGAGCGCACAGAGAATTATTCCTGCATACTGCTGGACTAGCGAAAGCTAGTCCGGCACATTTCCTTAACCCCGAAGTATTTTTTTCTCCTCTCTCTACAGATTGCTTCGCTCGACGGCGCTAACTACACCACAGGAAAAAGCTATTTCGCTAACTCCTAGCGAGCTAGCCAGCGAAAGCGACGCGACGGAGGAGACATTTCAAGAAAAAAGAAAGAAGATTCTGGAAGGACTCGCTCACCTCATCTCGGACATGCCTCCGGAGAAAGGAAAACGAAAGGCGAGACTTCCAAGGAAAACCAGCGGGACGGCGAGCCCAACTTTGCGCGCCTGTCCCAGTGGATGTGGCTTTTCCCTCGCAGCAATGGACACCCACGAGGCCTGTCCAGTCTGCCTGGGAATGCTTCATGCAAAAACAGCACTGGATGTTGAGTTATTTTCTTTACCTGAACTCGAAAAAAGGCTTTGGCACCAACAGAGGACGCTGGACAACTCCACTCATTTAGTCTTTTCTTTTATTTCTCTGATGCTCCATGAGTAATAGGTTGAAAACCTTGAGTAATAAAACACGTTTACATAAATTACTTTTCCAATGAACAAAATTAAACCCTTAATAGAAAATTATTAAATAGAATTTAAGCTTTACCTCTATTTCAAAATGCAGCAAAATTATACACACAATCTTGATTAAAGAGAAATATGTAAAACCAGACAAAATAAATTTACATTTCTCCTGTTAATTTACAAATGATAATTGAAAGAAAATACATACCAAAAGCATCTCTGTGGTTGCCAAACACTGAGCAGCAAACTGAGGCAAACAAAGGCAAACAGCTGCTGGTACTAATTAAAGCTTACTACCTGAAGGTCAGGTAACCACACCTACATTTCTGGCACAACATTGCCATCTCCTGGGCAACCAACGTAACTACTAAAATAAATTAAATCGCAGATTGAAACTGTAAATGAAACAGAGTTAATGATGCAACAAAACACCTCCCACTTGACCTACTGGTTTCTTGAACCCAAGGAGGTCACTTAGTATTGTTCCTTGTTTATGGAGCTTGCTGTTCTTCAACTGGGAGTAGGACCAGCTACATCTTTGTGGTTTGTGATATAAGCTTCACGTGCTATCAATGTAGATATCCAAGCATTATGTGGTACAAGTGGCACAGCAGTTTTGTGTTCTGTGAACATTTGAAACCTGCCTCCACAGACTAAAAGTCCAGAGCTTTGATCTCTGTACACTACTAGTCTGTTTAGAGATGTATCTGGAAATGTGTGTCCCTCTTGAGCTGCAAGGAAAAGATTTGTGAGTGCCTCTTCCCTCTCTTTAGCTGTCAACACAGTTTTGTTGTTGTTCTTTTCTTCTTCTTTGGTCTTTTTCTTTACCTCCAACCATGTTTTGGCAGCACGGTAGATCCAGGCAACGACATTAATAAGCTTCTGCAGGCTACTAAACTTCTCCACCTTCAGCAGATTTCTGATTAGATGGAAAACAGGGGATTTTCTCAGAGTGGCTTCTTCTTTCTTTGTCTGATTGTGTAATCCTCCTGTGAAGGCCTTCCTTTGAAGTTTGTTTGTGCTTTCTTGAGCATGTTGTACAACTTCTGCAGCAGATTTCTTAGGCCACTCATTTTCTGGCCATCTCAGAAATTCTGGACATTTTTGCCATGCAGAACCTTCTCTCAAATCTTTGATGGAGTCCCCTCATGTTATAATATCAGCAATGTTATATTCCCCTAGGAATCCACCACCAGTCTCCAACTGATCCAGCTTTTTGATCTCTCCCACACGGTTTGCAATGAAAGTCTGGTATCCATAGCTCTCTCTTTGAATGGCTCCCAAGACTGTTTGACTATCTAATAAATGGAACCATTTCTCCACTTCCAGTCTTCCATGCTTTTCAAAATATTTCTTTAGTCTAGTAAAGTCTAGTTTAGTCTAGGGCGGCCGTGGTGTAGTGGTAATGGCAGTCGTCTCCCGATCGGAAAGTTGGCGGTTCGACTTCCGGGACCCGCCCATGTGTCGTTGTGTCCTTGGGC
>JBBPBX010008943.1:41273-61233 GCA_038048925.1 Garcialebias charrua
TGTGTGATTTTTAACAGTTCGTTTTGACTGTTGTGGGAGGTCAAAATATCATCAACATAAGTATCCTCTTCAAGAACTCTGCGTTCTTCCTTTAGGTGAGCAAAGATGGGCAGTCTTGCAGTTTCTCGCATGGCTAGTTGTGCGATGCATCCAGCTGGTCTGTCACCTATATTGACTCGTGTGATGGCATATTGCTTTATCTCTTCGTTTGGATCATCTCTCCAAAGAAATCTATGAAGGTGCCTTTCACGTTCTTCCAGCCACACAGAATTATACATCTTTTTAATGTCACCAAGAACTGCATGCACACCTTTTCTGAATCTTAATAGGACAGCTCTGATGGGGTTGAGAACATCTGGTCCTTTAAGAAGAAGATCATTCATGCTTAGCCCGTTGAATCTTTGGCTGCTGTTCCACACCAGACGTACTGGGGTTGTGACTGAGTGAGGGTTTGGAGCTACCAAGTGGCTTACATACCAGACTGGTCCTGTCCAACTTCTCCTGACCTCTTTTGTGAGCAGCACGACGTTCGATCATTTCATGAACTTGAGCTTTGTAAGCAGTTTTTCACTCTGGATCTTTTTGCAACTGCCTCTCAGTCCTTAAAAATGTGGCTTCCACAGCTCTTGTGTTGTTAGACAGTGCAGCTGGGTCCTCTTTCCGTGGATATTTTGCATTCCAGTGGGGAGATGCTGTATGTTCATCACATTGGACATAAGTGAGCCCTTCTTTGATGATTTCCAGTTCTTTTTCCTCAGCCAGGGTCATCTCTTTTCCACCAGGCTGACAATTCCCACATCTGCAGCCTCCACATTTTGGTTCGCAGGCTGCTCCAATGCTCTCCCATCTCCACCATTCAAGAAACTCACGGTTGGTTGCAGTTGTAAATTTAACATTTGCCGTTTGTTCACGTTGGACAAGAGATATTTTCGCACTTGGTTCACTGATGATCTCTTGGTACTTGGCAGCAGCCGTTCTCATCGATCTGGCAAAGTGAGTCTTTGACTCATGTGCAGTTACTTCCACATTTTCAAAAAGATTAGGGTGAGCTCCTCCCACTGTCCATCCTAATGGGCTTTCCCACAAAACAAGATCTCCAACAACTTTCACTCTTTGTGGAGCAAGTCGTCCCTCTCTGTGACTAATGAGAAGTTCTACTTCTTCAGGTCTCCTTAATTCCTCTTGCTTGACTTGTGGGAAGAATTTTTGTAAACTTTTAGCATCAATGCTTCTGTGCACTTTTGCAATTTCATCAAGTCCATAACAGAGCATTTGATGGGACCTTGTTTTACCTGTAGATGTCTTTATCCTGACTCTGAGAAGATATCTTTTGGTCTTCACCTCCAGAGTCATCCCACCCACACCATATAACACTAAGGTCACATTTTCACTCTGTAGATTTAGTCTGTCAGCAGCTTTATGGGTGATATAATTTGTATCAGATGCCAGGTCCACCAGAGCTCCAACTGTTTGGCCTGCATTGGCAGTGACCTCCATTAGCATTAGAATGACAGGGAGTTCACAAAGTCCATATTTTTCTAAGAGCTCAGAACCGTTGTCATCAGTCTTAGTCACTTGTGAATTGTTGTTAGTAAATGCTTTTCTGCATTTGTCTGCCATCTCTGGAGTCAGCTCTGACAAGAAGTCCTCCTGTTCCTCCGTCAGTCTGCTTTTATTTCCACAAATCCTTCCAGCCCCATCATCCTTAGTTTTCTCTCTGATGTTCTCCTTTGGGCAGAGGAAATAATGATGTTTGGAAGGGCCTTCCTTTTTACAATCTTTATTTCTGCATAGGTAAGTATCTCCACAGTCAAGATCATCGTGATGAAATCCAAGGCATTTCTTGCAAGCTCCAATCCTTTTTAAAGTAGCTTTCTTCTCATGAAGACTCATCCCTTTAAACTTTTTACAGAAGAAAATTTGTTGTAATGTTTTTCATCCCCACATACAGCACATACTCCTTGCAGTCTTTTCTTGGCAGTGCTTGTTGAAGCATATTTTCTCTCAGGCCTCCTTCCTGGACCCTGGTGCATTTTTTCTATCTTCTCCCCACTTTTAAGTTGTTCAAGTCTTTCAAGAACTCCTTCTTGCTTTTTAAGGAACTTCAGAAGCTCATCAAAGTGACTTTCTGGAGTTACTCGGTTGTGTGGTTCCAACATGAAGACCAGCCAATCTCTTTTAACAAAATCAGGCAGTTTGCTTTCTATTGTTTTGATCACTAGTGGGTTCTTTATTGCACCTGAGTTCCCCAGTTCTGTCAGATCCTTCAATGCTTTTTCTACAGTCTGTATCAGGTCAATGACTCTTCTTGGCTGATTTCCTCTCAAAGGAGGAATTTTCTCCAACTCTTCTAAGATCTCTATGGCAATTGTTGACTTATTTCCACATCTATTTTCTAGAACTCTGAAAATCTCATCAGCTGTGCTGTATGTTGACAGTCTGAGATCTTTCAATAATCCCTCATCAATACTGTTTAGCAGTTGAACTTTTTTAACCTCAGCAGATCCAGATGGCTCACCTTGTTTTTGGAGGTTTTCCCAATCCTTCCTCCATCTGTGATATTCCCTCTTATTGCCGCTGAAAATAGGAAGTGCTATTGGTTTTATCTTCACAATAGGTGAGGCTGTCTGCTGTGGTCTACTTGTCGCACTGGCAGTTCCTGAAACAAGTCTTTCTTCTGCAATCCGCCTTGCAGTGACAAATTCAGGCTTTTTCAGCTCCAACCTGCTGCTGAACACTTTCAGGTCTTTCATTCTTTTGTCAAAGTCTCTCCTTTCACTCCCAGGGATCCAGCGCTCCCATGCAGACATGACTCTGATAGCCTCCTTCAGTCTCTCAGCTGAAAGGTTGAGATACACCTCGTAGGCCTCAAGGTTAGTACTCTCCACAGATAAGTTGCCTGCTGCTTCAGTACTGTTTTCTGCTTCGAGGATCGCTCCTATGAGTTCTTGTTGACCATATCTAGACCACAAGTTATCTTGGATAAAGTCTTTGACCTCTTTAAATCTTGTTTCAGCCTCATTTGTCGTCTTTATTATGTCCGACTCCTGCTGCTTGTCCAGACTTACTTCTTCTTCATCTTCCTCCTTTGAGGCCTCAGCCAGCAAAACATTTTTATAGTCAACATTGGCTACCAGTAGCCTCCTGAAGTATTCTGAGAGTTTGTTGAACTCATCTCTCAGTTCTGCTTCTACCATGAGTTCTGCCTCTTTGCAAAGGAAGTTTGCTTGTCTTGTGAACCTGCTTTTTACAGTGGTTCTTTCTTTCTTGAGTTGTTGAACAGTCTTCTCCAGGACTTCTGCCATACTGAATTCACAACTCTTCACCTCTCTGCGTCACCAGCACTTAAGACTTCCAAGGCCGTTTATCCTCCAGTCCAGGCTGTACGCGTGGTTTTCAACTGTCGAGTTATTTTATTTGCCTGAACTCAAAAAAAGGCTTTGGCACCAACATAGGATGCTGGACAACTCCACTCATTTAGTCTTTTCTTTTATTTATCTGATGCTCCATGAGTAATAGGTTGAAAACCTTGAATAATAAAACACATTTACATAAATTACTTTTCCAATGAACAAAATTAAACCCTTAATAGAAAATTATTAAATAGAATTTAAGCTTTACCTCTTTATTTCAAAATGCAGCAACATTACACACAATCTTGAGAAATATGTAAAACCAGACAAAATAAATTTACATTTCTCCTATTAATTTACAAATGATAATTGAAAGAAAATACATACCAAAAGCATCTCTGTTGTTGCCAAACACTGAGCAGCAAACTGAGGCAAACAAAGGCAAACAGGTGCTGGTACTAATTAAAGCTTACTACCTGAAGGCCAGGTAACCACACCTACATTTCTGGCACAACATTGCCATCTCCTGTGCAACCAATGTAACTACTAAAATAAATTAAATCACAGATTGAACAGTAAATGAAACAGAGTTAATGATGCAACAAAACACTGGATGCGCCCGACTTTTGCCCACATTGCAGCCTCATGATGGATGCGGTGCTGTGGCATCGGGTTGACCTCGTCGCCAAAGCCATGGGCAACTCAGCGACACCAGCGGACGCGGACATCACGAAGCCCCTCACTCCCACGCCGGAGTTAGAGAACATGGCTCTACATGACAGTACATGCGTTGAATGGGGCGAGAGCCTTGACGTGCTGGCTCCCATGTTGGACCTAACAGTCGAGTTCGACACCCGTGGCATGGTGAACGAGGACGAAATCTTGATCTCAGCCTCGGGCAAATTTTCAACGGAGGAGGCAGACGTGGAACTGGAGGATCAGGGTGAAGACCTCTCCCAGACCCCGGTACCTGTGCTCCCAGAAACTGACTTTTCCATCCCTGCTCTGTTCGACTTGTGCCACAGAGCAACGGACGCGCTGCACATCCCATGGCCTGAACCTCCGCCTCGCCAACAGGTCACGAGGCTGGCAGGAAACTATTTTTTCTCGAAGCAGCAGGCCGCCACGAGGCAAAAGATGCCCGTGTTCCCAGACTTCCTCACAGAACTAACTCGCACCTGGACTCAACCAAGAGCCCCCATGCTCCTTCCCCTCTCACAGTTCCTCGACATAGACAGGATGGATGAAGTGGGAATAGCTAACGTGCCTCAGATTGAGGACACATTAGCGTCTCACCTGGCTCCTAAGTTATCAGGAACAAAACCAACTCTTCCTAGCAAGGCTTATTGAGCCTCAGCGTCTCTACTCGAGAAATGCTACAGGGCTCAGGGACTTGCGGCACGCGCCATGAACGCGTCCGCGTTAATGCAGGCTTACCTGGCCGAAAAACTGCAACAGCTCCAAACAACAACGGACAAGCAGATGGCTGCCGAATTGCTGGATGAAGCCCGCAGAGCAACAGACTTTGTACTCCGTATGATGGGGACAGCTGCTGTTGCACAGGGCAGGGGAATGGCGGAAGTGGTCATCGCGATCCGCCACCTCTGGATGACTTTAACGGATCTCCCGGAGGGACAAAAGGTGCCTTTTCTCCACCACTCGATAGAGCCGGCGGGATTGTTTGGTAAAGCTTTGGAGCAAATTCAGACCAAGCTGGACCAAAGACGCAGACAGGCGGAAGCTCTCCGGGTGGGCTTTCCCCGGAGAAGCTTCGCCCCGCCAAGGGAGTCTGCTGGAAGTAGACCTGCGCAGTCTCGGCAATGCGTGCCCCACCACAGAAGCGGCTAGCATATGAGGAGGAGCCCAGGCAGAGACCCCCGCAGGGCCCACCTCGCACCGAGCACGCATGGAGAAAAAACAGGTTTGTCCCCAGCCAGATGACCTGAATCGGGACAACAGACAAAAACGTGCCTGATGAACCAGGTCCACATTTCCACGTTACACGATCACCCGCCCACGGGGTAACGGGAATGATCCCCTCATGTCCAGACTTTGCTTGTAACACAGTACAAAAATCTGGTTCATTTACAGCATGCCCAAATCATGCTTTCTCTGCTGTGAGTGACATAGAATCATGTACGTCATTGCACATAAGCACGAATAAAGTTCATGAAACAGCTCCTCTCTGTTTTATTGACTCAAAAAAACAACAACAACAACAACAACAACACACAATCTTCAGCAAAACAGGTCCCTCTGGCCTGCAAGCCGTCATAAAGGGAGAGGGCCTTTTCCCCCTTTCCCTCACGACCCACGGGGTATTAGCATAATTAATAAACCCTAGCAGAGTGCCTCTGATTCATTTGCAATGAGCAGACACAGAGGCGTCTGCAAACCCCCCGCCCACACACCTCTCAGGGAGACAGGTGGGGAGGGTCACATGCTTAAGCCCTCTTTCTGTTGTGAACGATGGGACTGCCAATACACTAACCAGATGAACATGTGACATGTCCGCACCTCAGGGAGGCAAGCTGACAGAGCCCGTAGACGGGGGGCTATATCAGACGTCCTCAGGTAGCCACAAACTTCACACTTTCACAGCAGCGACTGTGTTCAGCCTGCTGTGGATGAAAACAAGTCAGAGCCGAATCAGATCTCTCTTCCTGTTTTTTGAGGGGGGCTGAGCTCCTTATCACCAAATAATCTGAAGTCTGCCAAACCAAAAGGAACACCCCCACGTTCTCACCGTGCAACCCCTCCTTTGTTATTAACGAGGGACACGCAATGCCCAAGCAGTACTCAGACAGCACGTGACCTCCCGTTCTGTGCTGATCCAAATCTGCTTTCAAAAATAATTATCCCAAAGGGTGAAACACAGACCTCGGTCGGTTAACCTGGTACCAACGCTCCATTAAAGCCAAGTACCAGTAGACTGGACCACCCCAGAAAACAGATTGGAGTCAGGAGATCTGCTTGTTTACGTAACTCACACCCTCACAGCAGGACTCCAAACTTGGAGGAGGAAAATAGACTTTCTGCTCCAAACCTGTCTATAGGATGACAGGTTATATCTGCCCTCAATTAACCCTGAGTAGGGTAACTTGGGAGTACATCAGCAAGGAGGCCTCCTTCCCAATCTGGTTGACCCCCAGGGGTTAACAGCCTCTGTGTCACCAGAAGGGGCAGTACAGCCACTTAGGCCAGGAACTGCCAAATGTCTCAGCTTGTTGGCTGAAAAGAACAGGTTGATGGCGTCAGGCTTGCCAGAAAATGTGGTATTGACCGTATAAAATGCCTGTGTTGGATCAACACAATCTTTATACGCACAAAAGTGGCATATTTTTGAAGCATGGTGCTCAGAAAGAAATATTATTTCTTATGCATGCAACTTGGCTCAGCTCCTGACTTTCCTTCAGGACTTACTGGAAAAAGGTTGTTCTTATTCAACAATTAAAGTGTTCCTATCAGCTATTTCAGCCTGTTATGAAAGCTAGGGACATAGGACACCCGGAGTACATCCAATCATAAGATTTATGAAGGGTGTCCTTTGGACTAAACCACCCAGCAGGACCCTGACCCCTGGTTGGGATCTTGGCCTGGTCTTGG
The DNA here is from genome assembly GCA_038048925.1 of Garcialebias charrua. NCBI lineage: Eukaryota > Metazoa > Chordata > Actinopteri > Cyprinodontiformes > Rivulidae > Garcialebias > Garcialebias charrua. The sequence continues at coordinate 48,233 of JBBPBX010008943.1, forward strand.
GGGCTCTCTGTGACCCTCCATTCAAGCCACTGAGCAAGGTTAAGATATCAAAAAAGGCGTTCAATACAGGATCAACTGGACTTTATTTGTTGCAGAAAACGTTTCGACTTCTGTCCAGAAGTCTTTTTCAATTCACAGTTGATCCTGTATTGAACGCCTTTTTTGATTTCATCATGTCCTGGACGACTGAGAATCTTCACCAGCATAAGGTTAAGATAGATTTACTATCTTATAAAACGGCTCTACTCCTAGCACTTTGCTCGGCGAAACACGTGGGTGACCTCCATGCATTGTCTGTACATCCAATGTGTACCAGATTCACCCCGGACTGGTCAAAGGTCACACTAAGGCCTAATCCCGCATACACTCCCAAGGTCTTGACTCTGAACCATAGGAGTCTAGACTTTGATCTCTCCTCCTTTCCACCTGCCCCTGTCCTCACTCAGGAACAGGAAAGGCTACAGGCTCTCTGCCCAGTGAGGGCTTTACGCACCTACATGCAGAGAACAGCAAAATGGAGGAAAACAAACCAACTGTTCGTCTGCTTTGCAGCACCTGCTACCGGGAAAGCCCTATCAAAACAACGCCTCTCACATTGGGTGACTGAGGCCATTAAAAGGGCCTACAGTAGCAAAGGTCAACAGGTACCTTCTGGAGTGCATGCTCACTCCACTAGGGGCTTGGCCACTTCCTGGTCATTATTTAAGGGTGTGCCAGTTGCAGACATCTGTGCTGTTGCAAATTGGAGCTCATTAAATACTTTTGCAAAGCATTACAGTTTGGATGTTACTGCAGGTGACGTCACTCAGGCTGTCCTTTCTAACACACAGTAGAAAGTAGCCTTGAGGTGCCTGTTGGTCAAAGGCAGACGTTCACTCTAGCATGCATTTTACTGAGCATTTCAAGGGTGTGAATGGATTATGTTTCCATAGCAAGTATGTTACACTGAGAGAACAGACTGAGAGGGAACTGAAAGTTATGCACCATAACTCATGTCATGTGACCTATGTCAGTCCGTCAGGTGACGGACAACAATAGGTGAAGCATGTTGTAGAACACAGCAATGGGCCACCTGCATGTGCCGACACGTACCGTATACGTATACATGTGCCAAGGACAAGGAGAGAGACAGTACTTGTAAGCAAAATAATTCAGTTGACAGAACATCAGGGTTACAGTATAATCAGCACAGCAGAATAAGACAATTTTATGCATAAAATTGTTCTGGAGCAGACAAAGCTTTCCGTTCAGTGGATGTCCCAAAATGTTCAACTGTGAGATAACTTCAGGGTCTGTTATGTGTGAATTCAGGTCGGAGACTCTCTTCTGACTAAGGGGGGAAGTGCAAGCAGAGCCTTACTTACCTGGTGGAAACATTGGAATGCAGTCTGGTGTGGTGGGGGTGTCTGAGTTGTGTGCACGCATATTTATAACAAAAGGCAGTTAATTGCCCACTAATGGTTGAGGAGAAGGAGGGGCTTTGTCCTTAGGATCTTGAAAATTCAGTCATTCTACATAGTAACCCAAATACATGAAACTAACGACTCGCCGTCGAATGGTTGACACAAAACGCACAATAAGATCATCCGGCCACGTTAATTTGGCTTGAAACAGCGGGGTTCTCTACGGATTTATCCATTAGTAACCCAAAACAACCAGCTGGACACAGAGTTCAGCGTCTATAGGTAGTCAACAGATTTAATGAAAAGTAACTAAAATACATAAAAATAACGACTCACCGTCAAATGGTGGACACAAAACACACAATAAAATCATCCGGCCACGTTAATTTGGCTTGAAACAGCGGGGTTGTCTGCGGATTTATCCAAGTACCCAGCACAACCAGCTAGCCACAGAACTAGCCCTCGAGTTCACGACTGACCCGGAAGATGTCAAGATGGAATAGTCCATTTTTAGTAGGGGGATAAAGAAATCGACCGTTTTTTTTATTGCGTATTTAATGATCGTTTTCATCGTAACTATAATTATTTTTATGTTAAATGTACATTAACAAGCAGGATCAATGTTAGTGATGTAGGTGACTGCACGGGGCGAGGCGGGGCCGGGGCCACTGCTGAAATGGGACCCCCAGGCATTTACCTACATGGTAGAGCCGAGTCTGTTCTCAGCTCTGCCCCCCTCACCCTCACACCCTTTCCTCCTCTCTGCTGTTTACGGTGGGGAAAAAGGTAAAACAAGCAGCATAAGAGCTTGTAAATAAGTTTATTGGTTTTTACTGATAGATAATTAGTTATTAGCGGTACTGCATTTTAAATAAAAATAGCACAAATCCGCTTATGAATTATAAAAGTTAGTCAATTCACAAAAACGCTGACAAAAAGTTTAGGTCCACTGTAAGCGGATTAGCGCTTTAGCGCTACCTAGCGTTCATGCGCCCACCACTGCTGGGACCCTGTGTACATAATCTCGTTTTCATCACATGTACACCAGGTATTCATGTTTTATTTATTACTTTTGTAGCCCACCTTTATCCTCTGTCTGCAGGTATTAATATTATTATTTAATTATTATGTTTTATTTATTTATTACTTTTATTATGGCGGACATTATATAAAAAAAAACATTTAAAAAAAGTCTATGCAACATTAATTTTTGTTTATTTGTACATTGCTACCTGTCCCAACATTTTGGGGATTTGTTGACACTGTGAAATTTTGAATCAACATTTTTCTCCATTAAAATGTAACATTTACTCAGATTAAACTTTTGATCTTTCCTCTGTTCAGGACTGCAAATATCCAGGGTCGGGATGGAGTGAGTGGGAAGTCGACTGTTGCAACGTGTCCCTGGTTTGTCCTCATGCATGAGGTGAAAAAACAAATAAAATAAACAAATTGATTACAAAACCTAGTTGTTTATGATTCATTTTATTAACAGTAAGTTAATTCAAAACAACAAAAGGTTCTGTGTTGTGTCAGCCCTGCAAACACTTGAGACCACCCGCAGGATGCTCCACCTGCCAGCCAGAAAGCAAACAGGGTCTCAGCTGTAGCACCAAACATTGTCGTGGATGCAGGTCTCAGGAGATGAAGCAGCTCTGGCCGAGACTCTCTGCATCATCATGGGATCGTCTTGGTTAAAGTAATCCTTGCTGCAATTACTCGGTGTGGCTGCTGGGTGCTTGAGTCATCACAGTTCTCTGAAAAAAAAAAACATTTTAAAGGATACACAGTATTGTTAAATTCATTGCAATTGGTTTGGTTTGCATTAAAAAAATATTATTTCTCATAAATCTTACCAGCTGTGCTCAGTTTGGATTAGCTGACACACAGCTTAAACAAATAATGTGGACACGTCCTAACAAATATATATCATACAAGCTTATAGAATGTTTCTAAACACGGATCTTTGGAAACCAAATAAAAGATTTTACCACTGTTTAGTGCTCATTTATAGTCAATTCAAAAAACAACGTGCGTTTAGTTCTAGGTTGCATAACAAAATTAAGCCAAAACGTCAAACAAAACGAGGGTAGATGAAATCAATATTTTAAAATAAAATCTATTATGAAACGTTACTTTTGTAATGTGCTAAGTAATAAGATGTGGCGAATTAAATCACTGCCGCTGGCCTACAACACTGTTGTGATCCAAACAAAGACAAAAACACAGCTGTACACTGCATGCCATGCAGCTAAACACAGGTTTTTAATGTGTTCTGTGTTCAGAAGCATACACTTAAGCTGTGTGTGTGTGATTAAATACACTCAACAACTTTTTTTATTTTTTTTATTGGCATTTTTAGTAATAAAACAAACTACAATATCATCAGCAACCCTCCCAAACCAAACCAAACAGCACATCGAATAGTAAAGGTCACACAGTCAAAACAACATAAGGTAAATTATTATTATTAGGGGCGGCCGTGGTGTAGTGGTAATGGCAGTCGTCTCCCGATCGGAAAGTTGGCGGTTCGACTCCCGGGACCCGCACCATGTGTCGTTGTGTCCTTGGGCAAGACACTTAACCCTGAGTTGCTCCCGGTAGGACTGGAAAGCACCTTGCATGGTAGTCTGCCGCCACCGGTTTATGAATGTGTGTAGCATTCAATATATGTGTAGCACTTTGAGATTTTCAGTAATGAAAAGTGCGTTATAAATTGAATTAATTATTATTATTATTATAAATACACCAGATTATGAATCACACCATTTCAACAATACACCAGAGAGCAAGGGCTCATATAATACCGGACATTAGTCTAATGATCAACTACGATACCTTCATTGAATATGTTTTAGTACAGAGTCCCATATTGTCCCAAACATGTTCATTTTGTCCTCGTTGTAATATCTCAATCTTTCCAGAGACAATGTGTTTGCTAATTCTCCCAACCACTGTTCAAATGTGGGTACAAAGTCCTTCTTCCAAACCTTCAAGATCAACTTCTTAGCGATCCCCATACCAAACAAAATGGCTACTTTCTCATATTTATTGGCCAGGGGCAAAACCCCTGGAGCTCCGAGAATTGCAACCAGGGGATCCGGATCCCATTGTTTCCCAAAAGCGGTGGAAAAGAAATAAAAAAAATTCTTCCAAAATGTATGCAGCTGTATACATGACCAAAAGGAGTGGAGCAAGTTGCCCGTTGCAGCTTTACACCGATTACACATTGGTGACTCATTCGGATAAAAAGTACTTAATTTTTCTCTCGAATAATAAAGTCTATGCAATGTTTTGAATTGTATAAGATTATGTCTAGAGTTAACTGAACAGTCATGTATACTCTTCAAACTTTCCTCCCACACATCGTCAGGTATCTGCTGTCCCATCTCATCCTCCCATACTTTCTTGATTTTAGTTAGGTCTACCGGTACATTATTGAGAATGCTGTAAAAGTATGACACTGCCCCATGATTAACCGGATCAAATTTATTTATTGCCTCCAGAGTCTCGTGCCTGGTAAGAGTTCTAAAATTTGATATATTTTTACTAACGTAGTCCCTAATCTGTAGAAAACCAAAGAATCCCGACCGTGGAACATCATATACAGAGCTCAACTGAGTAAAGGACGCAAGCGTGCCATCAACGTACAGATCCCCTACCATATGGATACCCTTCATTCTCCACATCTGGAAACCGACATCGCTGAGACCCGGAACAAAAGAGTGGTTTTCGCAAATGGGAGCATCCAAGTAGACTGCCGGAGCTTTTATATAACTCCGTATCTGTTTCCAAATTCTTATAGTATTGCCAATAACCAGATTATTATTGTAAAGCTTTTTTTAAATTTTAGTAGGGCTGTTAAGGAGGGCAGCCAAAGACGTATTATGACAATGTCGTTGTTCTAAGGATAGCCAAGCAGGGCAGAGATTGTGAGACTGGTGCGGGCCTTTCTTCCACCATGCTATAATGGATAGGTGAGAAGCCCAATAATATAATTTGAAATCTGGCAATGAAAATCCCCCTATCGCTTTTGTTTTGCATAGATGTTTTTTGGAAATTCTAACATTCCTGTACCCCCAGATAAAGGGAATGATGATGGAGTCTAACTGTTTGAAGTATGACATACTTATAAAACATGGAACAGAAAGGAATAGATGAAGAAACCGTGGCAATACCACCATTTTAATTGCATTAATTTTGCCGACCATAGATAGAGGGAGAGTCTTCCAAAAATCTATATTCTGCTTAAGTTGCATAATTTTATTCTGCCAATTCAGTTGTAAGAGATCCTCCGGTCTCCTTGTTATCGTCACCCCCAAATATGTGAAGGTTTTATAAGTTATCTGAAAAGACGTTTCTCTCAAAAAGGTCAGATCTTCTTCGGATGAGAGTGGCATTATTACACTCTTATCCCAATTAATGGAGAATCCGGAGAAGCTGCCAAATGTTTTAATCTTCTTTAAAAGGGGAGACATTGAAGCCTGCGGTTCCGAAATGTACAAGAGTATGTCATCGGCATAGAGCGAGATGTGATGTTTATGACCAAACTTTTCGATGGGTAATATTTCAGGGTCTTGCCTAATGCTGGCAGCCAGGGGTTCAATAGCAATTGCAAAAAGAAACGGAGAGAGCGGACAGCCTTGGCGAGTCCCTCTGTGAATAGCAAAAGGACTAGAAATATTTTGGTTAGTAATAACAGAAGCCATTGGGTGTGAGTAAATTATTTCAATCCATTTTACAAACCGAGGCCCGAAACCAAATTTGTTGAGAGCATACATCATATACGGCCATTCAACTTGATCAAAGGCTCGCTGTGCATCTAATGACATAATTAAGGCCTTGTCTGTCTGGTCCGAGTATAATATATTGAAAAGGCGTCGTAGGTTAAAAAACGTGTCTACCCGGCATAAAGCCAGTCTGATCCTGGTTAGCCAGTCTGATCCAGAATATATATAGGTTCAATCATGAACCTATATATATTCTGAGCCTGTTGGCGAGGATTTTCCCAAGAATTTTGGTTTCTACGGGTAACAAGGAAATTGGGCGATAGGATGATATGGATCCCGGGTCTCGGCCCGGTGTCAGGATGAGTGAAATATTGGCATTGTATAACGTAGGAGGAAGTTTAGCTATTTGCCTAGAGTGATTTAACAAACGCAGAAGTAAAGGCGACAGTGCGGAGCTGAACGTTTTGAAAAACTCCATGCTGAACCCGTCAGGACCTGGTGCTTTATTATTAGGAAAAGCAGAAATGACCGACTCAATCTCACGTAGAGTTATATGAGCCTCCAGCTCTTCCGCTGAGTCCGTCGCCAGACCTGGCAGATTTAGGGCTCCAAAAAACCTCTCCATTTTTTCAACGTCCAATTTTCCTTGCGATTGATAAACTTTAGCGTAAAAGGCTTCAAAGCCTTGTGCTTGCGCACAACCAAAAAAACTAAACAAAAACAATAAACATAAAAAAACAAGGCTGCAGCAGAGGACGGAAGTCCAAAATATAAACTGTTGGAAAGTTTAAAAAAAATATATATATATATAACTAACACGAAAAACATTTGCTTAAAAAACTGCTTATGATTAAAAATGAAGCTATTCATTATAGCAAGCCATTTTATTCAAATTAAATAAATATAGTATTTAAAAATTATTAATAAATATTCCATTAAATAAATGTTCCCATGAAATAAAACATTTAAATACTTTGTAGAAATGTTTTTTTTTTCTTTTGAGATTAATTAATTATTTAATTTTGAATGAAATGGCTCTCCATAATTCATGGAGCTGTGAAAAAATACAGACTAAGGATTACAAAAATTAAATGCAACATTGTTTTTTTTTGTAGATTACAAAATAATTTTCACAACAAAAGTTTTGTAAAGTAGTAAACCGAGTCAAACTGAAATCATGAAGGCTAAATCTTACAATTTAAAATTGTATCTATTATCAAAGCAACTCCTTTCTAGAGTTTGAGAATGAAAGAAAAAACATTAAATGGAAACTACAGTGTAAAGTACGGTAGCCTCTTGAAATGTAATAAAATCTGCCAGAAGAAACAATAAAATATATATAATAATATAATAAATGTACAGACTAAAGTTTACAGTAAAATATTTTATTGCAAGTTTCATCTTAATATACAGTACTGTACTAAAGTTTCAAAATAAAAGAAGGGAACAAAACAAATGTGGCACTAAGATGACAAATATTTTCTAAATGCACATTTTATAAATACAAATGCCAAATCTAAATATTTTATTACAAAACTTTAGTAGAAATATATGCAAACAAATTTACAAGAAGTAAAAGAATAAAAAAACAATAAAAAACTTGTGATAACTCAGATGGTTTCCATGGTTACCACACCTACAACATCACACACAATCGATGGGAAGCCACCCCTGGCAACAGTCGCTATGACAGAGACAGGGCACTTCCTGTTTGTGCTCCGAGGCGGTGTGAGCATCGGCGGCGTAGCTCCAGGTCAGCTCAGTGCCGACCTTCACGACCCTGATGGGAAAAAAAAGACCATAAATGAAACAACCTGCAGAATCCAGAGGTGACTGAACGCACCACAGCATCCTCACCTGTTGGTGAAAAAGGCGATGACGGGGAAGGCCGGGTCATGGGAGTCCGTGAAGACGTTCTGGATGAAAAGGTTCGGCTGGCAGCTGTGCTGTGGGCGGAGCCAAGAAAAGTCATCATCGTGATCAATACAATCAATAAAATCTCATAAATAATCTTCAGAGGTAAATATAGTCTGGAAGAATTCATCACTGAAACAAGGACAGCAGCTAAATGCCAGAATCGCCAGTGGCGGAGCTAGGGGGGGGCCGGGGGGGCCAGTGCCACCCCAGCAATCTGATTGGCCCCCCAGTGCCCCCCTCCCCAGATTTTATTTTTTTACTTCATTGTGTGTGTTATGAGTGTGGACAAAGTCAAACACTAAAGCTGTTTAGAAAAATACTTGATTTCTAAACTTAAAAATATTTAGTCCCCCAAACTTTCTTCCAACTGTCAACAGTTACAGTATCATCTTACAAATTAACAATTAATTTGTCAAACAAGAAAGGGACAAATTGCACACTGACTAATTATTTTAGATTGTCAGAAACAAGTGCATAAATGTTAAGTCAGAAGAATGATGTATGGATTTTAGGTACGGTATACAGAATTTTGTAAATAAGTGTCTATCAAATAACAGTTTCCATACCGGTAACCTTTTTTTTTTTTAGATATTGTAATTCTGAACTGTGTGACACTGAATTCTCATTGTAAGTTTTCTCTTGTCACAATGGTGTCATTTAGAAGTTAATTGGGGGCTGCCATTGCATGTAAATGCATGGAAGCCACCTATTGTTATTCTGCTCGAACGTGTGTCTACATTTCGTCGAGCGTTAATGCGGCCCGAACCACAATGTCTACCCCCACAAAAGTTATATCAAAACGATTGGCTAGGCCCCCTGATGTGTGCTATTACTTTTATTGGCATTTCGAGTTACCATGGCAACGTAATTTGCGAACAAAGACGTAATGAATCTCCAAATCCAGGAACTAGTTGGTTACTGCCCACTTATTATTCTACACCAGAAAAAGTTATCTTTTTCAACTTTAATACGGACCGAACCACAAAGTGAACCCCCACAAAAGTTATATCAAAACGACCGGCCCGACTCAGAGATGTGTGCTATTACTTTTCTAAGCAATCGGAGTTACCATGGCGATGTATTTTGCTAACAAAGTTGCCATATTTCCCCATTGAAAATGAATGGGAGAACACTCCTCACACAAACTGCTGCTGTCAAGTCACATGATTTAGAATCTGATGAAAACATACTCACTGTTGGTACTGTTTGAAACTCATAGAAAGTATTTATCAGATGTATCTCTAGAACTGATTAACATTTGGAGCCATTTTGATTCAAGATGTCCGGCAACAGCCTGGCAGCCCCCGTCAAAGTTTCTCCAGGAACTTTCTAGTTTGACTTACTGTTAGTGCTAGCTTAAGATAACTTACCGAAACCCGTCTGAGCGCGCCGCAATTTGCTGCTCCTTTTAGCATGAGACCACCCGAATCCGATGCTAATGTTAGCTTGTTCCTCTTCCGGTGTTCGCCAGCTCCGCTCGTTGCACGCGGAGATTTTGGGAGTTATCGCTGTTCCAGTCAAGACACACACAAAGTTCACCAAGTGTCTCCCGTAAATTAATCCGTAAGGAGAAGGTCCTCGCTGCTGCGAGGCTGCAGCGAGGCTGTACAGTTGAAGCTCCGCTCCATCGCGCCAGAAGAGGGTCCCGTTGCCGCCGGTCCCTACGCCGGGGGTCCGCTCGTTTAATTTTTGCCGGCTGCGCGTTGGGAGCGATCGCAAATACACTAAAAATTGAACTAAAACATAAAAATAACAATTATACTTTATTTATAAAGCCATTTAAAAAAACACAGCTGCAACAAAGTGCTGTACACATGAAATTAAGAACATATAAACAAAAGATGAGATGAAATCATGAAAAACAACAGTCATGTGTTTAATACAGAAGTGGGTTGAGCCTAACCAGGGGTTGCTAGGTGAGGGGCTGGACTCAGGTTGGGGTGGGTTGTCCTCGCGCCTGTGACGTCACAAGCGCGATTGACTTCCAGTTTATTTCAAAAACGAAACCTTTTTTATCACAGTAAAATAAATCTACTTAGAGTAAATAAACCACTGGGTGCATTTTTTTGGCCTTTGGACTGTTTTTTTATGAAGTAAATACCCAAAGTTGAGTAAAAAAACATTAAAAAGTGAATTTTGAATGTGTGGTCCCCTTTAACATAACTTATATTTCTTTTAACAGCGGAGCACTCCTCCTTTCTGGACGTTGCGGTTCTTCTGTACAGTTTGTGACACCTTGTCATTCTGTGACTTTCAAAATAAAAGCATTAGTTGCATCATTGATGCAACAGAATAGTGAACACTTATTAAACAATGACAAATAAATATTAGGTCATTTACACTCCCACCAAATCATTAGTTTAAACAAATGGAGCGATAATGATTTCCTAATGAAGAAATGACCTGTAACCTTAGAACTCTATGAAACGACAATCGATAAGAAAGAATGAACATTACATTGCAGAATGTAGTTAATTAGTCTCTAATAGCAGAACCAGTTTCTGCACCCGGCGTTCCACTATAGAAGGCTTACTGGAACATTGTCCTTTCTCAATCTTCCTTTCTCCAAAGCGAATCTTTACCTTTCTTACTAGTCCATCTTTGTCAGTCACTGTGTCTACTACCCGCGCTAATCTCCATTCATTGCGGGGTAAATCATCCATCTTCTCCATGACAACATCTCCAACTTTCAAATTTCTCTTTGGAGTGTGCCATTTCTGCCTTGTTGCGATGGTGGAGAGGTACTCTCTTTTCCAACGTGACCAAAACTGTTCTGCCAAATACTGCACCTGCCGCCACCTTTTACGCATGTAAATGTCCTCTTTGATGAATTTACCTGGAGGGGGCAGAGCTGCTGTTGTTTTCATAGTAAGCAGGTGATTTGGGGTCAGAGGCTCTGGGCTGTTTGGGTCACTTAGGTTGTCCACTGTAAGAGGCCTGCTGTTCACAATCGCCATTGCCTCGTAAAAGAATGTCCTTAATGATGTGTCATCCATTCTGCCTGATGCAAGTAAAGCTGTTGAGCGCAGAATGTTTCGAACTGTCCTGATTTGCCTTTCCCATACACCTCCTGTATGGCTTGAATGAGGAGTGTGCATTTTGAAGTCACACTGTTTCTCTGCAAGAAATGTGGTGATGCGGTTAGAGTCCACTTGTTTTAAAGCTTCTTGCAGTTCGTTTTTAGCTCCGACAAAGTTACTTCCTTGATCGCACCTTATCTCTCTGACTGCTCCTCTTATAGCTATAAAACATCGGAGAGCATTGATAAAGGCATCTGTAGTCATGTTGTCTAACATCTCGATGTGCACTGCCCTGCAGCAAAGGCATGTAAAAAGGAGTCCATAACGCTTGTGCACTTTGCGAGCTTGGTTGGTTGGAAAGGGACCAAAACAGTCCATTCCACAAAATGTAAATGGCGGAGATGGATCTAAACGCTCTGTTGGAAGATCAGACATTTTCTGCTCCTCTGTGCCTCTTCTGAGTCTGCGACACCTTACACATTGGTGTATAAAATTTGCTATTGCTTTGTTGATGCCTGGAATCCAAAATCCATTTGATCTGATCTCATTGATTGTAAGTCCTTTCCCTTGGTGTTGCACTTTATTGTGGAAATGAGCTATTATTAGCTGAGTGACATGGTGACCTTTTGGAACTATCACTGGATGTTTCAGTGTGGAAGAGAATGAAGCATTTTTGAGCCTTCCTCCCACCTTAAGGAGTCCATCACTATCAAGAAAAGTGTCCATTTGAAACAGTTTGCTTTTGTGAGGAAGTGCCTTTCCATGTTTGAGCATCTTTATCTCCTCTGCGTATTCACTTGCTTGTACATCCTGTAGAATAATGCATTGTGCCTTTTGTCTTTCTTTTACTGTACTGTGGCCTGTTGTTTTATCTCTCTTGACACAGCGAAGGAGACGAGCGATGGCTTGAGTGACTTTGTACCATGAGGAAAACTTTGTTAACCTGTCTGATAAACCTTTCTTCTCCGTTGTGAGCGTGTTCAGTGCATTTATCCTTTTAACCTCTGGATCTCCAAGTGGTACGTTCGTGTCAATGTCTACAGCGGGAGGTATTTCCTTGTCCCACAGAAACTGTGGCCCTTTGAACCAGCCTGATGTTATGAGCTCATGTATGCTTGAACCTCTGGAGGCAATGTCCGCAGGATTTTGCTCAGAAGAGACATATCTCCACTGCTGTGGGGAGCTGTTGAGCCTTATCTTTTCAACTCTGTTGGAGACAAATGTGTGAAAACGTCGTGCTTCGTTATTAATGTAGCCTAACACTACTTTGGAGTCTGTCCAGAAATACTCATCTATCTGGGTCAGTCCAAGTTCATATTTTAACATATTGCTTACAGTAATGGAGATAACAGCAGCTGTCAGTTCAAGTCTTGGTATTGTTGTTACCTTAATGGGAGCAACTCTGCTCTTTGCTGTAACTAAAGCACAATGCACCTTATCATCTTTGTTTACATGTCTTAAGTAAGAACACTGACCATAACCATATGAGCTTGCATCAGAAAAATGATGCAACTCCATTCTCACCGTTTGACCAAAGTCTTTAGGAACATAACAGCGTGGTATTGTGATTTTCTCTAAGTTTTCTAAGTCACCTTTCCAGTTATCCCACACTGACCTTAGATCACTGGGAAGGGAATCATCCCAGCTTGTGCCTTGTTTGCATGTCTCTTGAAGTACTCTTTTTCCTTTGAGTACAAAGGGGGAGATAAATCCCAATGGGTCATAAAGAGATGCCACCATAGTGTTGCGGTTCAAAAGTTGAAGGGAAGCTCTGAAACGAATGTGCAAGTTTTAGGCAGGTTTATTGTACATTATAAGAATAAACCTTACAGCGACCAACAGACCTCTCACCGAGCACAAGTCCACACACACATCTTCGAAGGCGGACCACGGTTTTATACCTCTAGATGACGTCATCGCCTCGTGGGACC
>JBBPBX010008944.1:0-22795 GCA_038048925.1 Garcialebias charrua
GCCAATCTGCATGTGAACCATAGCCATAGCTGTTAGGGTTGTTCTCGTCTCTGCGAGACCCTGTAGCTCAATAGCACATTTCTCAAAGGGTATTTGCCTGTCAACACCGTTAGCGGCGGTCCTCAGCTCCTCGAACAGCTTGGCCGACATAATGGTTATATCAGCACTACCATCCAGGAGGGCTTCACGCTCAAGGACACCTTCCAGTGTGATAGGCAGGTAAGCTTTCTTAGCCACCCCCCTTTGTATAAAGTTACACAGAAACCTCACAGGTCTTGGCCCACGTTTCTGTTCACGTGTGACTCTGTCTGTGTAATCTTGCTTACTGTCAGCATCTTGTTGGCTGTCAGCATCATGACCTTCAGGATGTTGTTGTGTGTCAGCAATTGGTTTGCTGTCAACATCCATGGCAATGTTGGTAGTAGTGTGTGCTGAGTTATTTGTGTGCTCTGAGTCTTTGTGAAAGACAGTGCTACACATCGCTCCAGGTTGGTCAATGTCGATAGTGTCATTATCAATGATAACGCCACTCATTGTATCAGGTTGGTCATCCTCTGTATCATTCAAGTTTTCAAACAACCAACTTATGTCCACTATCTCCTCAGAGCTTAGAGGTATGTTGCCTTTTTCCTGGAACTTCTGTGACCTTTTGCTACTCCCGGACTGTCCAGTCCGCAGTGCAGGGGCAGGAGCTTTGCTCGGTGTAGACCGCGGAGGGACACTTAAAGAGCGGGCGTCCACCGTTTGTGGTTTTTTGCCTATCTCGGGCAGCTTCGTCCGAGGTGCAGGGACAGGGCGTGTGCTCGTCCTTCTCAACCATATTGGGTCTCTTAACCACTTCGGGTCATAGTTCCAGCGGGCATCGACATGTCGTGGTTTGTTAGTTTGAAAAACATGTTTTTTCTCGCCTATTTTAGGAGAGGGAGTTGATGAACTTGTCCCTTCCAGCTCCAGCGAGTGGGATTTGACCTTTTCTTGGTAATGTAGTTCACGTTCTGGTTTTGTTTTTAACCAGATCGGGTCAGGGAGTTGACGAACATCAAAACCATTTATAGCACGCCGTTTTATTTTTAATTGCTCAATCTCACTTTTTAACTCAAGTTTTTCTTGTTGAAAATTTTCTCTTCTGCGAATGTTATCTTGCCTTAACAATTCAAGTATTTCTGTGTGCAGCTGTAAAGCTTCATCACAATCGTTATCTCCCATCTTTTTGTTTTGATTTTGTTTGATCTCACGTTTTAACTTAAGTTTTTCTTGTTGAAAAATTTCTCTTCTGCGAATGTTATTATGCCTCAACAATTCAAGCTTTGCTGTGAGCAGCTGTAAAGCTTCATCATAATCGTCATATCCCATCTTTGTTTTGAAATTTCTCCAAATTAATGAGAGATGTTTGTTTGAATCAATAAGACGGTATTTATTATAGTGTATGCAAATAAATGCTTTCTTAGCGGTGAGTTATTTAACTAAAACAGCTTTCTGGGTTTGTTCCTGTAATCTATAAACAAGTCTTTTGTTCATTCAGTACCTTTATTTATTTTAGGTTTTACCTTCAATGAAAAATATGGTAAGTTAAGCCTTCGTGGCCGTATTAACTTAATAGACCTATCTTTTAAAACAATTACTATTAAACCACGCTTAATGTTTTCTGTCTTTCACTCAAACGCCTTTTTAAAGATTACAAATAAATGCAATGTTAACACTAAAATGTTAGCAGATTTTGTTTTATTTTGCTCCAAGAGAATGTATTTCAGATTCAGTAAAACTGTTTTGAGTTGCCGCAGTTATCTGGATTGAAAAATGTAATTTTGTTTGTTATTTTAAACTTTTTATTTAAAATAAACTGGAGTCATTAATTTTACACAGAAAAACGTTAAAAATGCCATTTTTAACTAAAAGTGTACAGATGTACAACAATTCTGTTTAAAATTCAGAGATGTGAAGAGCTTAATGTGGAAATGCTCTATTTTCCATCATTTTTTTTTTAAATTTAATTTGAAAATCAAATAAAAAAAATGCCCTTTTGAGTGTTATTTTAAATCTCTTCAGTATTTAAAATGAGCATAAATTGTTTGTCTGTACCTCTGTTATTCTAAAATTTGTATTTAGAATAAACAGGAGTTTTTGTTTGCGTACAGAACAATTTTAAAGCTGGTAATTCTCCATAAAAATGCTGACTTTTTATTATGTTTTTTGATAAAACTCATCTGTCAACGTCTTTTAACCAACAGGGAGCAGCTTCTAGTCTTAATTTTATCACGTGGAGACTGATTTATTTCATTCAGTATTTAAACTAAAAACAACCTTTTCAGAATTAGTTTCCAGTGTGACAGTGATAAACGCTCGAACTACGGTCTTGTCAGAGACAAATATATGTTGTTAGACAGTTTAGATGGCTTTAAATGAGTGTTTAAACTCTCAGTGAAATCTCCGTTTGAAGAAATGACGACACAAGTAGGCGGGTCGACGCAGCGCGTCACCAGCTTCCGTTGAGCGAGGCGGAGCTCGCTAAACAGATACGTGACATCAACCAATCAATCACAGCGTTTGTAGTTCATTCCCAAGCGTTCATGGTGAATGAAGTTTTCTTACCTTCGCCCAATGCAGTACCGGAAATGACGACAAAGTGGGTTGTTCGCAACGGCGTGCGTTCCCAAATCAGCGAATCAGCGTTCGCTACGAGAGTGATTGACAGCTCACAGCTCTCGTTTATCCAATCACAGCTCATAAACAGACATGCAGTACACGTCCTTTTAACGTTAGCTTGCACAGCAGACCACAACTTTATAGACCCTTAAAACAACTCAAACGCTACAAATTAACTTCCCAAAACTCTGAAACGTGGCAATCAGGCACAACTAAGCTACGCTCAGTAACCAGCACGTCAACTGTAACACGACACGGACTCCCTCGGAGCCGCGTTCAGGTCGGTTCCGTCCACTTTAAAGGAGCAGAACTCGGGTTTCAGAACCACTATCCGACACCGTTCTAACAGTAATATGCTTCTTTGACCTGCTCTAACATGTAAAATACCAGCACAGCAATCTTGTAGATGTTAAATTAGCTTTTCAGGCAATTTGACTCGGCGGTCATTTTGCAGTGAGATTGCCTCAGCTTGTGCAACGTAATCTGGACCGGGTCCTTATCAGAACCACCAAACACTTCCCACACAGCGAGACAGATCCCCACCAAACTACTTATAGCGTTTCAAAAGTTGAACAAATAACAATTTCAGCTTCAAATGTCATTAACTGCAGTCCTGCAATCGTTCTGAACACTTTTCCAGCCAAAATAATTAATCTGTTAGAGTCTAAAACTTGGATCCCAATATGCAAACATGACGTTACAGTTCACGAGAGATCACAGTTTTATCAATAAACTTTCAGAACCACGTACGAGGCCACCAGATGTAAGACACATGAGGGAGATAGTATATTGTGTCCTTAAACACATATAGTGTCACCCAGATGTAACTAAAGGATTTTAACAGGGGTCAGTATTAAGCTGACCTCTTTATCCTTAATTAACTTACTTATTCAGATTGAATAGTAATTTCACGGATTCTTTTCTTTTTCAGTTTACCCAATATTTCTGTGATCTTTATGATGGATAAATAAACAGAGCTATAGAGTGACAATGGACATTGACTTAGTTTGGTATGCCAGGCGACACTACCATTTATTTAAAATAAATCAACTAAAATCAACACCATTACACTTGATTGATATGATTTCACTTTCTTTCAAATTAATACGTCAGCACACTTAAATTTAACACAACAGACTTCAATATTGGATGTTAACATATTTAGTCTGTGGGCTCTTCAGCTTAAAATAGTTTCCAGCTTAGATTGAGAGGCAAAAGAATAGGAGGAAAGATTTAAGAAGAATTGGGAGGTTAAGAGAGGAAGTTTATCTTGCATTTATGAAACCAGATGACACTCTTCCGTACGCGTCCAGCTAAGATATCATCACACCTCCAGCAAGCAAACAGCTGCTCCTTTACCTTAAGACGTCCGCCTTGGTTCTGGCAAAGAGCTGTGATCAGCTTTGGACTGACGAGTCGTCGGTCCCGCAAGTCCAAGCTGGACTCCAGACGTGTTTACCTTGTCGGTGTCGGTGATACTCGCTTTCGTCGGCAGAAGCCGTGGCAATCGTGGTTTTTTGGCTCAAGATAAATTATTCCAGGAAGGAATAACAAAGTTTTGAGCTTACGCTCATTCGAAGTGGACTCATAACAGCAAGTTATCAGTCCCAGCTGGATGACGAAGGTCGTTAGCTCTTGACCAAGCGTACCCCAGCCCTTTGGGAAGGTTCACATCTCTTTTGAAGCTCCCAGCAAACTCTGACGTTCCAGCCACAGCTTAGAACTTAAAGCAGGATCAAAGAGAGGAGTGAGCTTGTGTTATCGCGACCCAAGGTTACAGCCAGCAGCAGAGAGAAATGTTTAGGAACAGACAGAGAAAGCTGGAGCCCTGCTCTTGAGAAACAACGGATTACTGTCTTCTGACTTTCTAAACAAAACCGTCTGGTCTATGTGACCCGAGATTTCAACTTTAACACAGCAGTGAACACAGTTTAACTCTTACAGAATAACACAGCTTAAAAGCACACATCATGAAAATGACAAAAGTTATTCTTTTGATCACATTAGAATAAAATCAAAGATAGAAATAGTCTCTTTTGGTGACTATATTTATCAGATTACAGCTAAATGAATGATCTTGTAGTAAATGTCTTGCTTTACTGAGAGGTCAGTAAAGGTCATCTCTGGACAGTTCAAAAACCTTAGTTTGACCCTGGGTAGGTCCACTACATCTCCCCCCTTTTGGAAGCCATCGCCAGTCCTTGGGGATGGGGTCCAACACGAAAGGAAACCTTGAACTGTTTTTGATCTTGAAGTAATCCAGCAAGTGGAAAAGAAAAATCAAAAATTATAATCCCATAAAGTTTTTGGAAATTCCATACTGTTCGGAGGTAATCCCATTGCGAAAAGCTTTTAATCCCTTGGAAAACTGAGTCTGTTAACTCTTGGAAAACAAAGTCTGTGATCCTTTGGAAAACAAAGTCTTATAATCCACAGCGGTAATTCCATAGCAGTAATTCCACAACGATTAGTTTTGTTGATTGATCAGCAACAATTGTTTTCATAATCAGCATGTAGAGGGGATCCCTCGATTGACGCAGAGGAGGCGACCCTTGGATGAAGGTTGAAGACCAAGCGTTGGAGCTGCAGGTCCCCACATCGAAGGTTGTTGGCTGGTTGGTTTCCAGTCAGTGCCACTCTGGTTCTATGTGTCATGCAATTATGTGGTTTTTTAGGTGGGCTTATGATTGGGATTTTACATTAAGCCTTACCTATATGCACCTGGTATGTAAGCTATCATGGTTTAGATCAGCTACAATTACCAATTAAGGGGTGGATCAATGCTGTAAAAATCAGATATAGGGATCTATACCTACTTCTCAACCATTAAGGTGTTTTTATCAGCAATTTCGGCTTGTCACGAGGGCTGGGGGGAGCAAGACACCATAAGATTTATGAAGGACATGCTAAGAAAGAGACCCCCCAGTAGGATCTTGATCCCTGGATGGGATCTTAGTCTGCTCTCTGTGATCCCCCATTCGAACCACTGAGCGACATTAAGATTGATTTTTTATCTTATAAGACCGCTCTGCTACTGGCTCTATGCTCGGCGAAACGTGTGGGTGACCTCCATGCTCTGTCCGTGCACCCAATGTGTACCAGGTTTTCCCCTGACGGGTCAAAGGTCACCCTAAGGCCTAATCCTACGTATATCCCCAAGGTCTTGACTCTGAACCCCAGAAGTCTGGACTTTGATCTCTCTTCTTTTCCTCTTGCTCCTGTCCTCACTCAGAACACAGAAAAGGCTGAAGGCACTCTGCCCCGTGAGGGCTTTAAGCACTTACATGCAGAGAACAGCTGAATGGAGGAAAACAAACCAACTGTTTGTGTGCTTTGCGGCTCCAGCTACTGGTAGGGCCCTATCATAGCAGCGCATCTCACACTGGGTGACTGAGGCCATTAAAAGGGCTTACAGTAGCAAAGGTCAACAGGTGCCCTGTGGAGTGCGTGCTCACTCCACTCGGGGCTTGGCCACCTCCTGGTCATTGTTCAAGGGTGTACCAGTTGCAGACATCTGTACGGCTGCGAACTGGAGCTCAACAAATACGTTTGCAAAGCATTACAGCTTGGACGTTACTGCATGTGATGTCACTCAGGCTGTCCTTTCTAACACACAGTAGAAAGCAGCTTTAGCCGTTTTCGCATTGGCCAGCCCTCCCCGGCTCTCCCAGCTTCTAACCCGGGTTCGGTGTATTCGCATTTACCTTTTCCGCCCGGGATCCACCCTTGTTCTGGAACCATGTCCACCATGGTTCTATCGGGCCGAGCCCCACGGACCCAGTTTCACGTCATGTACTGCTCACATTTGATTCGTTGTTTGCAGCTGGGGCGGGACTCATTCAAACAACCTCAGCGCAAGGGTTGAATTTCATTCAAATTTAACTACAGAAACCCCTAAAACAATTGTTAGCTGAATTAGTTTTTCTGAGTTAAATTTTTGTTAATAACTGATCACAAATCAGCTTATGTTACAACGTAAATAACAACGAAGCGCGGACCCATTTCCGCCTTTCAGCGCGACTTGAATGTCATTAAACAATAACTAAAACAATAACTAATATTGTCTAACTGTTGCGCGCAGCCAGGGTTTTAAAATATAACTAATAATCTCTAACTTCTACGTGCAGCTAAAATGTTAAGAGGAGTGATTCCTATATGGGTAAGGTGGACACCTGAAAATCCAGTCTGCCCCAATAGCTCAAAGAGTTAGTGCACTGCTGTTTTGACTGGGAGAAGCGGGTTCGCTTCCCGCCTGGGACAAAGTTATTTTACTTTTTTCTTTTTAATTCACATTTTCTTTTAAATAAAAAGGAGTCTGTTTGGTTAACAAACTCCTTTTTATTTACTCCAATAAAAAAAATAACTTTGTCCCAGGCGGGAAGCGAACCCGCTTCTCCCGGTCAAAACAGCAATGCACTAACTCTTTGAGCTATTGGGGCAGAATGGGTTTTCAGGTGTTCACCTTACCCATATAGGAATCACTTTTAGCTGCACGTAGAAGTTAGAGATTATTACTGTAGTTATATTTTAAAACCCTGGCTGCGCGCAACAGTTAGACAATATTAGTTATTGTTTAATGACATTCAAGTCGCGCTGAAAGGCGGAAATGGGTGCGCGCTTCGTTGTTATTTACGTTGTAACATAAGCTGATTTGTGATCAGTTATTAACAAAAATTAAACTCAGAAACACTAATATATATATATATCCAGCTAACAATTTTTTTTAGCGGAGTCTCCTCTCTTAAAACACGAACACTCCACCCACGTGAAGAGAGCACCCCACCCACTTCCAGAGAACTGCCCACCCACTTCAAGGCGGCTCTGCGGCAAATGCGTAATGAACGCGGGTGGCCCAGAGCCACCCAGCGGCAGTGGCGGTTCTAGACCAGTTGTACTGGTGGGGCCAAGCTGGGGCCAGAGGTTTTGTCAGAGGGGCACGTTCATCTCGGAGAAAAAGACAGATTCGAAATCTTACTTGACTCTTATTTTTTTAAAGCAGTGATTAACCATTGTAACCAAAGAAAATAGTTTAAAAAATCAAATGAGAAAAATATAAAACATTTTACACAGTATTTGTATTGACTGAATAAAATATATTAATAAGCAAATAAAATGATAATGAAAATAACTGTTAGGTGAAGTCTTGGTTCAGTTTCTCAGTCCAAAATTATATAACAACATTGGCTGCCCTACTAGCACAGCAACTGTATTCTGCGATTTTGATGAATACAAAATCGCAGAATTTCATGATTTCTGGCAAACCGATCAACAAATGAGTGACTCATTTGTTGATCGGTTTGCCAGAAATCATCAAATTATGTTTGTATTCTGCATCTGTCTGTTAGCAAAATATCTTATGAACAACTGAACAGATTTTGATGAAACTTTCAAGAAATATTCACTGAATGGCTCTCTACGACTGGTTGACTTTTAAAGTACATCCAATTTAAGATGGCTGCCACAGCTAACTGAACTTAAACAACACAAAATTGACTACAACTCATTCAATTTGACAAAAAATTGAGATAAAATTTGGTGTGGTAGTAGCTGAGACTCATTCCCAAAGCATAAGCAAAGGACTTTTAGAATGCATAAGATCTTTCTTTAAAATTATAGCGTTATTCAGTGGTGGGATGTAACAAAGTACAAATACTTTGTAACTGTACTTAAGTACATTTTTCATGTATCTGTACTTTACATGTGGGTACTTTTACTTTTACTCCACTAGATTTTACATGAAGTATCTGTACTTTCTACTACACTACATTTCTATAATGTGTTGAGTTACAAGTTACATTCACGTTGCAGCTTTTTGATTTGTCATTAGTTTGAAAGTAACTGATGTCGAGAGGGGAGTTGGTCCATTGAATCACTGCAAAGTGGACAGGTAACATTAGACCTGCCTTCAAGAAGAGCTGGACCAGTGACATATATTCTAGTATATACGTCACTGAGCTGGGAGCACCCACAGCACCACTAACACACACAAAATGGATTCCACCACAGAGTCAGCAAGATACACAACACCCATGGCCTTATTGAAAGACTATTGAAATATTATTGAAAGACTGTTCAGTACAGCAGGACAGATTCTCTCTCCCAAAAGAGCCAGACTGGACTCAAAAAAAAACTTTGAAAAACAACTTATTCTGAACTTGGACAAGAAATTATTGCTGCAATATTAAAATGTATCAGTTCATGGGATGTTAGGAGACAAGAGATGTCTCCAAATGTCTCGACACTCAGGTCCAAGTTTTGAAAATGGTGTCAGGAAGTTAAAATATTGTTCACTATTGACCCATTACAAGGTTGACTAGACAGTATTTTAACTAGAGTTGATGACAAACTGCAGTTGAAATGATCAGATGTTCCCTTGTTAGGTCTAATGCTCCTTTTTTCAAACAGACAACTTTTACTTAAACGTGTTTACTGCAGTTAAAATGACACATTGGTTTGTGTTAAATAAAAATGTTCAAAGGTAAAATCATTCCTCTTTCTTATTTTACTTAATGACATTTAACTCTTCATGTCATCCCTGAAATACTGACGCACAGAATCACAAGTCCAAGTGTGAACTGTGTCAGAGTAAACACAATAAAAACATGTATTATCTGCAGCATTGTTCATTAAAATGACTCAACACTATTAATGTATTGTTACAGAAAATATACGCACACTTGATGATTTTGTAAACCATTGCATTAGGTAATACATTCAGCAAGTACTTTTACTTTAATACTTTAAGTATTTTTAAAAGCAAGTACTTATTTACTTTTACTTAAGTAAAAACATTAATATGGTACTTCTACTTTTACTAGAGTACATTTTGTCTGTTTATTTGTACTTTTACTTAAGTACAGTGTTTGAGTACTTTCTCCACCACTGGCGTTATTTATTTGGAATCAATGATGTTGGTCTGTTAGCAAAATATCTCATGACCCTCTGGACAGATTTTGAAAAATCTTTCAAGAAATAATAAACGGATGTTTCTTTACTGCTGATTAACTTTTGAGTACAATTGAATTGAAGATGGCTGCAGCAGGCAATTGAAATAAGCCAAACTCAAAAATGGTTATAATTCAGTTAATTTTACAGATATGGAGTTAAGTGATTGTTTGTTTAAAGTTATTTTATATATTCTTTTAAATAATGGGGTGATATAAGATTTTTTTCTTCTTTCTGCACTCTTTTCATTCAATGTTTTATTTTTGATTAATTTGTTTTATTTTGTCTCTTTTAAATGAATGAATAAATAAATTAAATAAAATATTAAATGGCTTTACATCTGCTAAGTTCATGGCATAAACCAACACAGACATGTTCCTGTTTTTAGTGTTTACATGGCTTTATATTGAAGCTGTTATGATATGAAGTGAAGCCACAGAGCTCCAGGGGGAAGCTGACAGCAGCTGCACGCAATCAGAGCGCCTTTCCCGGCATGAAAAAGAAAAACACACCGCTGAAGCCCCGGAGCTCGAATGTCCGGCGTAAAACTAACTTGACCGCGGTTTAATGTGACGCAGATGTGTTTACTGTATATAGCTCTGCAGACATTGAATGTTGTTGTCTTGCGGTGTTTAAATACTTCCACACAGCGGACACATGTTACGATGAAAAGTCGGCTAGCTGCTAGGCTAGCTAACATGTTACTCACCAGTGTCAGATCTATCTTGCGACAGAAACAAGTGTCCAGCTCCATGTAAACAGTGATCCATAACCAATTGTGACCAGCTCCATGTAAAGAATCCATAAACAAACGACCCGCTTTTTGAAAACGATGCCAAAACAAACCCAACAGAGTACTCAGTCAGTCCTCACGCTTGTAGCTGGCTGCAAACTGTGACATGGATTTCCTGAATGTGAGGCGGGTCTTATTACTCTGGGATCATGAGACACGCCTCCGTTCAGGAAATCCTTTCCATAGTTTGAAGCCAACGTGCATCATGGGTCAGAAAATATCGGCAGGTTGGATCAAAAATCTGATACTAAATAATGCTGGTATCGGATGGTTTCCGCTTCTTGCTCAGAGGGCGGGCCAGAGGGAGGGCCAGGCTCTGTGATACACGGGCACCGGCCCGTGTGGGCCCGTGTCCAGAACCGCCACAGCCCAGGGGCGGCCCGGACCATTGAGGGCTGGCCAATGCGAAAACGGCTTTTGAGATGCCTTTTGAATAAAGGTGGCCGTTCACACTAGCATGCATTTTACTGAGCATTTCAAGGGCGTGAATGAATTACGTTCCCATAGCAATTATGTTGCACCGAGTGAATGACTGAAAGTTATGCACCATAACTCATGTTCCCTGAAGGAAGAGAATGAGGTGCAACATACCTGGCCCTTTTCTATGCTGAAAGCTCGGTGAAGTGCATTTTGGAGGAAGTGGCCTTAAATACCCAGAGGGCGGGGTCTCTGGCATGATGCTGACACCCCAGCTGTAAAGGCGTGAGTGTATTCCTTCAGGTAATCGCGCGGGGCACAATTTCCCATAGCAATTATGTTGCACCTCGTTCCTTTCCTTCAGGGAACATGAGTTATGGTGCATAACTTTCAGGTCTAGCCCTTCCCAATCTCCGGCACTATTATTGGGCATGTAATTTATATTGTCTCTCTTTTTGGATGCACTACAGCTTTAATGATGATGGTCCCATTTGGGTGGAGATTGAAAAATCATCATGTGCCCCTTTATCTATGCCAGCTTTGATTGGTGCACCCTTACCCTTGCCTCTTAATCAGACCTCTTCGAACCGTATAGTTTATAACTCCCTGGCAATTCACTCTCAATTTAGGAAGCATTTTGGCCTTCGTCAGATGAGTCTTTTCAGTCCAATCGCATTTAATATCCTTTTTCCTCCTTTGTTGCAGGACGCTACTTTCGGTGTGTGGCAAAGTAAGAGCTAAACATTTTTAAGGACCTCTATATTGAAAACAAATTTGCTTATTTTGAACAATTGTCTAACAAATTTGATTTACCAGCTTCACACTTCTTTAGATATTTACAGGTTAGACATTTTATTACCTCATCTATGACCATCTTTCCTGATAAGCCTTCCGATAATATAATTGATGAGTTGATGTCTTTTGACACAACAAGGAGCAAAGCGATCACTTCCTGGATAAAACTGATCTCACATTTAGATTCCCGGGGCCTCATGTATCAACCGTGCGTGCGCACAAAAAACTTGCTTACGTCACTATCCACGCAAAACCCCGTATGTATCAAAACTGAACTGAACGTGAATATGTGCGCATCCAGGTACATTTCCACGCCAGCTCCCGAGCACGCGTACGCACGTTTCTGTGGTTCTTGTTCCTTTGGCGACACTTACAGGTGATTCAGAGAAACTGAAGCCCCACAGTCTGTGGTTGACTTTAAGAGCGGCTTGAAGACCTTTCTTTTCAACCGAGCATACTATACTCCTCATGATTCTACTTTTGATCTTAGCTGATACTGTTGTTGATTTTAATTGTTTTATTATTTGTTTTATTGACATTCAATTATGTTGCACCTTGTAGCACTTTGAGATTTTCATTAATGAAAAGTGCGTTATAAATTGAATTCATTATTATTATTATTATTATTATTATTATTATTATTATTATTATTATTATTATTATTAACTGTTCATGATGTGAAAATGATTAATATTCCCACCAAACACACATGATAACAATTATTACATCCACATGGACGCAAATAAAGGACGCGCAAAGTTGTGCAAAAAATACATTTGACAGGAACGGATTCAGCCTTACTGGAGGATATAATACATAGTGTAACACGCAGATCATTTATTTATAAACAGATATAAGTTTCTGATCTATGATATGGCTTATCAGCCGTTTTCAGGAATAATCCTTTTTCATTTTGGCACTGCGCTCTGGAGCACAACGCATGCATGCACAACGCGTGCAGAAGCAGCGATCAAACTGTTCCACAGGAGCTTTCCAGAGGGAGCTGGCAGGTCGATCGGGACTGTGCCATTCCAGTCCACACAAAGCCGGATCATAGAATGGTCTCATCCATATGATTCCAAAGGCTGAGTGGTCGCGGTTTGGAGCGCGCGCACCCTCGCCGGTGTTACACGGCAGTGGAGGTGTTTAATAATCTGCGTTTATTGTAGATTTCTCCAAAATGACACGTGAAAGTACACCATATATAACTTGTAGGAGAGTGAAAGCTTCACAGACAAACAGATGCGCACAAGGCTGCGGCGCGCGCTGCGCGCAGCGTTTGGAGACTCCAACATCACGTCATGTCATGAAAACTCTCCACTGAGACGCACAGACTCGTTTCTTCATATCAGCTATTAAATGAACAAAGATCTATGTTCAACCAAACATCCAAGTTCCTCTGTGTTTACAGTAATTATGGTAATAAACTCGTGCGCAAAGTTAATATTTTCACTCAGAATGAATGGATAAGCCGGTTGCGCACCAAAGCAGGGTGCACGCACACACAAATACCGACACACAATCACTCGTTCTTTGCGTGATAAACACATTTTATTACTATTCTTACTTAGGATTATTTTCCTCACTCATATTATATTAAATTCATTATTTTCCTGAATCTAGAAATCATTTCTGATCGCGCAGGGATCAAACAAACATGTCCTTCACACATGCAGGAAGTAATTTGCATCTGTTTAACATATGTAAATGAAGGCGTGTCAGGGGAGGTGTCTCACGTGCGCTCATTTCCACGTTGATTGTGATGTACAAAAGGAATGTGCGTGGATTCCGGTGTACGCACAGTTTGATACATCTGGATTTTTATGTGCGTAGGCAGATTTCTGGATTTGACCGTGCGGCACTTTTCAGTAAGAAATCCACGCAAGTCTTTGTACATGAGGCCCCTGGTCCTTTGACACAATTAAAACAATCCTGGGAGCAGGATCTTCAAATAACAATTAGTGAGGTAGTTTGGGCTGATATTTTGGGGAAAATCCACTCATCATCAATGTGTGCAAGACACTCTCTCATCCAATTCAAAGTAGTATATCGGGCACACCTTCATATATCTAAATTGGCCAAAATCTATCCTCAAATCGACCCTATATGTGATAGATGTAAATTAGAGGAAGCACACTATTACACATGTTTTGGAACTGCCCCAGGATACAAATATACTTGACTGGTATCTGTGAAGCACTCTCAACGGTTTTTGGAATTGTTGCAGAAAGTGCCTCCACTGCATGTGATGAATGGCTCAGTGAGTGGTGTGTGTGTTGCATGTGGGAGGGTGAGATGTGTGTCGGCCGTCCGCCGGCCAGAGGAGGGCGCTACGTGCTCATGTTCTGCACGTGTGAATGAGAGCAAGAGGTGATGGTGTGTGTGTGTGGAGGAACGTGAACGGCAAATTGAAACGTAAGAAAGTCTGTTTGTGCACCTGTTGGCTGGAATTATTATTGTTTGTTAAACTAATGGTACATTGACAATTTACACATTTTACAAAATTTAATGACACCAAAAAATTCTCTGTTTGACATTGGGTTTTTTCTAATTTAAATTTATTAAAAACAAAAAAATATCAGAAATGTATGAATCTGTACAAAATCAACTAAAACATCTTTATTTTACAGAGTTCTATGGAGTTCCACTTCGATCATGTGTTGTGACTAGGATCCACAACACTTTTCCTGCAGCACGTGGCTTCATGTGGCCCAATGTTGAATGATTACTGGTATCTGGAACGTCACTCTGGAACTGCTGTGTAAATATCTGGTTTACCTTTAAGACCAATTGTTAGCATGATTAACTCGGCCACTTACAATGTTTCCAAATATCTGGCATCTACTCATCCCTTTAGTTGGCAGCTCAGAACACCACATACAGAACACCATGGACTTTGTGGATAAGCTGAGGGATGTCATCATGGAGACTGATGAAACAATGGTCTCTTTTGATGTCACATCACTCTTTACGTGCATTCCTGTTGATGAGGCAGTAGAGGTGGTCTGTTTAAGGTTAAAATCAGACACCACTCTGAACAGCAGGACCACGCTTTCCACAGAACAACTGTGTCAACTCTTGAAACTGTGCCTGCAGTCAACCTACTTCACATATGGGGAGCAATATTATAGGCAGAAACATGGGTGTGCTATGGGGTCTCCAGTTTCTCCTATTGTTGCCAACCTGTACATGGAGGAGGTAGAAAAGAGAGCCTTGACGTCCTTTTCAGGGAGACCACCAAGTCATTGGTTCAGGTATGTTGATGACACCTGGGTTAAAATTAAATCTCAGGAAGTCCAACATTTCACTGATCACATCAACTCTGTGGATAAATATATCAAGTTCACACGAGAAGATGTAAAAAATGGCAGGTTGGCTTTCTTGGACTGTGAGGTCTCAGTTTCTGATAGAGGAAATTTGCAAACTGAGGTGTACCGCAAACCCACACACACAGACCAGTATTTACAGTTTGACTCCCATCACCCTCTGGAGCACAAGTTAGGAGTCATCAGGACTCTGTACCACAGAGCAGACAGCGTCCCCACTAACTCAGCAGCCAGACAGAAGGAGAAATCACACACAAAACAGGCTCTAGAGAAATGTGGATATCCTAACTGGGCCTTCCTGAAAGCAGAGAAGAAACCCAAACAGGACTCCAGCCAGCCATCAGGTGAAAAGAAGGAACCCAGACCCAGACCAGTGGTCATTCCGTATGTTGCGGGAGTTTCAGAGACATTGAGACGTTTATTTTCTAAACACAACGTCCCAGTGGCTTTTAAACCCCAAAATACATTACGGCAAAGACTGGTTCATCCCAAAGATCCAGTCCCCCGGCACAAACAGAGTAATATTGTGTATGCTGTTCAGTGTCAGGAGGGCTGTGATCAGTCTTATATCGGGGAAACTAAACAGCCACTGGCCAAAAGGATGGCCCAGCACAGAATTCTTCCAGTTATTTAACAGTTAAAAATGGTGTACCACAAGGCTCAGTCTTAGGACAAACCCTCTTTACAATCTACATATGTAATGTAGATCAGAGCATCCCTGATGCCTCCTTACATTTCTATGCTGAGGACACAGTTGTTTACTGTCGAGCTAAAACAGTTGCTAAGGATTTCCAGCTAATGCAATCTGCTTTTGACATAATCCAGTCAGATTTGTTCCGGCTCAAACTTGTCCTAAATTCTGATAAAACCAAAGGGATGCTTTTTTCAAATAGGAAGTCGGTCCCAGCAGTTCTTCCTCTGATTTTATCCTCAAATGATGTCCCTATTGAGTTTGTTGATTCCTAAAAATATTTGGGTATCATGGTTGATTTGCACCTCTCTTTTAAACTCCATGTGGAAAATCAAGTTAAGAAACTGAAAGCTAAATTGGGATTCTTTTTCAGAAACAGATCATGTCTAACACTGAATGCTAGGAAACGCCTTGTATCTGTGACTTTTCTTCCCTCCATTGATTATGGTGACATTATCTACATGAATGCTCCTACAAGCACCCTGCAGATGTTGGATGCTATCTATCAAGCTGCACAAACATTCATAACTGGCTGTGACTATCATACCCACCACTGCACCCTGTATTCACTGGTTAACTGGACATCATTAACCTCATGCAGACTTTTCCACTGGTACATTTTCATCTTTAAATCACTTCTTGGTCTGCTGCCCTCATACATCTCCTCCTACATGTCTTTGTGTGAGTGCAGCTACAGCATACGCTCTCAGGACATGATTACCTGCAGTGTTCTGTCATTGAGAACTGAACTTGGAAAAAGGACCTTCTCCTACTCTGCTCCTGCTTCCTGGAATATCTTACAAAAAGATCTAAACCTCTCGACCTTGACTTCTCTAAATGGCTTTAAGAATCTGTTGGAATCCTGGCAAAAACCAATGCAGACATGTTCCTGTTTTTGATTTTCTACATCTACCTTATAATATGTCGGTTTTGCTACTTTGATATATTTGTTTTAATTTGTAAAAAAAACTGTATTTCTCTCTTATGTTTGTCTATTTTTGATTGTTTAAGGAAATTCTACTGTTGCTGTTGTCATCATTCCTTAGTTTGTAGACAGGTCCCTCTTGTAAATGAGTCCTCGAGGCTCAATGAGATTAACCTGCCTAAATAAAGGTTGAATGAAAAAAAAAAAAAGGATTGTGTCAGGAAGGGCATCCCATGTAAAACACTTTTACCAAAACCATAATGCAAGTTCATCAAAGTGAAACCATAATGTATCAGTCGAGGCCCGGGTTAACAACGGCCGCCACCGGTGCTATTGACAAACACGGTTCAGGCGGAAATTGTGCTACTGTTTGTCGAAGACGTCGAGGAGGGAAATGTGTCACAAGACCGAGGGAGAAGAGGAAAGTGAAGAATGTAGGACTGAGGGTTGCAACTCTAAATGTGGGGACAATGACAGGCAAAGGTAGAGAGCTGGCTGACATGATGCAGAGAAGAAAGGTAGATGCTTTATGTGTCCAAGAGACCAAATGGAAAGGCAGCAAGGCCAACGTCATTGTAGCAGGGTTCAAACTGTTTTACCATGGTGTGAATAAAAAGAGAAATGGAGTAGGGGTGGTCCTGAAGGAGGAGCTGGCAAAGAATGTAATAGAGGTGAAGAGAGTGTCAGATAGGGTGATGTGTCTGAAGGTAGAAGTAGAAGGTCTGATGCTAAACATAGTAAGTGGTTATGCTCCACAGGTTGGATGTGATGGGGAGGAGAAAGATACATTGTGGAAAGATATGGATGAAGTGATAGAGAGTATTCCCAAGGAGATAAGAGTGGTGATTGGAGCAGACTTGAATGGACATGTTGGTGAAGGAAACAGAAGGGATAAGGAAGTGATGGGTAGGTTTGGTGTCAAGGAAAGAAACCAGGAAGGAATGATGGTGGTGGATTTTGCCAAGAGAATAGAAATTGCTGTAGTCAAAACCTATTTCCAAAAGAAGGGGGAACATAGAGTGACCTATAAGAGTGGAGGAAGGAGTACACAGGTCGACTACATTCTTTACATGTAAAGGTCGACTTTACATGTAGAAGAGGAAACCTGAGAGAGATTGGAGACTGTAAGGTTGTGGCAGGGGAGTGCGTGGCCAGACAGCATTGTATGGTTGTTTGTAAAATGACTGTTGTTTTGAAGAAGAGAAAAAGAGTAAAACAAGAGAAGAAGACCAAATGGTGGAAGCTGAAGGAAGAATGTTGTGAGATTTTCAGAGAGGAGCTGTTAAAGTCTCTGGGTGGTAAGACAGAGCTTCCAAATGACTGGGCTACTACAGCAACAGCAATTAGAGAGACAGGTAGGAAGGTACTTGGTGTGTCATCTGGACAGAGAATGGATGATAGGGAAACCTGGTGGTGGACTAGTAACGTGCAGGATGCTGTTCAAAGAAAGAGGTTAGCGAAGAAGAAATATGACAGTGAGAGGACTGAACAGCAGGGTTGCCAGATCTCCAGACTGAAAGAAGCGATCAGCTCCTTCAAAACAAGCACAAACAAGCGACTCGCTCTTTCAAAAAAAAGCCCCAAAAAAGCACCCCATCCCATTGTGTAAAAAAAGGCAGTTTTAAACAGTAATAAACATATTTATTATGGCATTACATATAACCAGCAAAATTATACATTAAAGAACGTATTCAGTCTAAAAAATAAAAATACATTTTGCATTTTTCTCCCATCTGTGGTCGTGGTCGGATCCAGTCTTGAAGAGCACGCTCTTTCTCCCAATCTTTATTATATTTTTTTCCATATTTACCCCACTTAGAGCTCATATTAGCGTTGTCTTGTCTAGACATTTCACTAAATTCTTTAGTTTGTAGCAGGTCGCTTTTGTAAATGAGCCCTCGAGGCTCAATGAGATTTACCTGACTAAATAAAGGTTGAATGAATGAATGAATAGACAAAGAATAAATAACAATGTTGCATTCGCGTGTAGTCGGATGTCCCGTGAAGAAACACGGTTTTTAATTTTAAACTCACTTTGAAAGTAATTTTCATTAATTTATCATTTTGTTTGCTAAAAACTAACATAGTTGAATGATACAAGATATATATGTTGTGTCACTATATGCTGCTCATGCTGACTCGCGCTTATATAGTTTTACCGGCTCTGACTGTCGCTTGCACCAACTGCACCTGAACGTAACATCCGCCTTGACGTAACATACGTGAAGGGGGGCGTGACAAACTACCTACCACTCGCATTACTGCTCGACTAAAAAACAAGCACAAATAAGCGACTCAATGTCTGCGAGAAGCCCAAAAAAACGCCACAAGCGGCTGACCAAATTTGAAAGCGACTCCAGGGAAAAACAAGCCCAATGCCGCTTGAAATAAGCGGACTTGGCAACTATGCTGAAGAGAGGAGACAAAAATATAAGGAGATGGGACATAGAGCAAAGAGGGAAGTAGCAAAAGCAAAGCAGAGGGCGTATAATGAGCTATACTGTATGGGAGATTGGACACTAAAGAAGGTGAGAAGGACTTGTACAGATTGGCAAGACAGAGGGATCTGGTTGGAAAGGATGTGTAGCAGGTTAGGCTTGTAACAGCCTGAAACTTCCCCAATAAATATTATGCGCTTAAAATCCTAAATTTCTCCACCCCTTTATTGTTTTGGAGCAATTATCCCCTAAAACGCTGACAGATAAACCAGCTGGTCCACCGGTGAACACGTCCCTTTTTGAGAAATGTGAAAGGAAGCGGAAAGGAAGCGTGAAGAGGAGCGGGGTGTGTCATCTTCAGCTGTTTGGAAGTGTGGACGACGTGATTTTGGATTACTGGAGCCTTCGACTGGATGCAACAAAATTACTTCTGTTTGAACTGTCTTCTCCCCCCCCATCGTCGGTAGCGTGAGTGAAACAAACCAGCTGTTTTTCATCTACGACCTCTGTGGGTTATTAAAACGTTGTGTGCCGCCGAGCACTTGTTTGGGGACAGAGATTAACTGACGGACTCACGTTCGAGCCACGTTCCTCTTTAAGTTAAGGGATTATTCTTGGATGAACTATTGTTTTGTTTAAAACGTTGTGTGCCACCGAGCACTTGTTTGGGGACAGAGATTAACTGACGGACTCACGTTCGAGCCACGTTCCTCTTTAAGTTGAGTATTTATTGTATTTCTCATCATTTCAGTCATGGAGTCAACAGAAGAGGAAGTGATCACTTGACTTTTGGCAAAAACAAAACAAAAGAAAAGGCCAGATCAGGGATGAAGAAGAGGAATTTAATACATTTGTGTCGCATACAAAATAGTCCGGCGCCGGGCAGTTTATTGTGCGACAACGCGTTTGCATACGTGGTCGTAAAATTTGAATTCGTACATGCCCTGTGGGGCTACGCTTGTGCCTCTGCGTATGGACGGCGTTGAGCGGTGTACGGCCGTACACAGAGCTATACTGGGGGCTTTATAGTGGACAAAACCTTGGGGGGCAGATGTTATTCAAAGCATGTTTCAGACTTACCTTCATAAATATGGACACTATGACCAGTCCGTTGGGGCTCTTAGCAGCTTCGGTGTAATTTGTATACAGTTCATGATTATAGTGAATCAGTTGAACCTGGAACATACAGAAGACATGGACAGAGTTAATTCAAACAAAAACATTTGAATAAAACTTCAGATTCTGAATGTTATTAAACAGAACAGCAAGTAGGGAACTACAAGGTCGACCAATGTCTTGTACACTGCAGCTGTCCTGCAATGATTTGACACCAAAGAAATCCAGCTCATGTTATGTCTGTGTAAGTCAATCAATCAGTCAATCAATCAATCAATCAATCAATCAATGAATCAGTCAATCAATTAACAAAACTAAAATCTAACAATCACCCAAATAATTTTCCTTATTAAAAAAAGCAACAAAAACAACCAACATATCAACCAACAAACAATTACGTAGTTAAGTAAACATATTATACTGTACTGTATACATATATATACATATATATATATATATATATATATATATATATACCGTATTTTCCGGAATATAGGTCGCGGCATTTTATCATTTTTGCATGCCCTGTGACCTATATTCAGGTGCGACCTATTTATGGCTTTTAACGCTAGCTTGACACCACTCAACACAACTTTATAGACTCTTTCAGTCCATAAACGCTTCAAATTAACTTTCCAAAATTCTGAAACGTGGCAATCACATTTAAAACAGTTACAACTTAGCTACGCTCAGTAACCAGCACTTCAACTGTAACACGACACGGACTCTCTCGGAGCCGCGTTCAAGGTTGGTTCCGTTCACTTTAAAGGAACAGAACTCGGGTTTCACGAACCACTATCCGACACGTTCTAACAGTAATATGCTTTTTTCGACCTTCTCTAAAATGTAAAATACCACACACAGCAATCTGGTAGATGTTAATAATAGCTTTTCAGATAGTTTGACTCGGCGGTCAACAAAGCTTTGTACAGGAGTCTGTGCGTGAACTGGACCCAACGGAACCAGAACCCCCCACAGACCACGAGCTGACAAAACCTCACCTAAAAGCTTCCAACAGCGTGTTAAAGAGTTGAATAATAACAATCTCTCAGCTTCAAATGATAAAACATGCAGAATCTGCCTGTCTTGAACACCTCAGCCAAAAATTGTCACCTTCAGAGTCCAAAAATTGGATTAATCATGCCAACATAACGTTTCAAGTTCATGAAAGATCACAGATTTATCAATAAACTTTCAGAAAACTCGTACTTGAACCACCAGATATGTATTTAAACACGTACGGTGCCCCAGATGTAAGGATATATAAGGAGATCAATATTAAACTGACACACTTTATATATCTTAATTACTTATTCAGATTGAATAGTAATTTCACGGATTCTTTTCTTTTTCAGTTTACCCAATATTTCTGTGATCTTTATGATGGATAAATAAATAAAGCCATTAAGTGACAGAGACATTGATTTTAGTTTGTTATGCCAGGAGACACTACCATTTATTTAAAATAAATCAACTAAAATTAACCCCATTACACTTGATTGATAGATTTCCACTTTCTTGCAATTTAACACGTCAGCACAGTTAAATTACAACACAACAGACATAAATACAGGATGTCAATATACTTAGTCTGTGGCTCTTAGCTTAAAATGTAGTTTCCAGCTTAGATTGAAATAAGAAGAGGTTTAAAGAAATAGGAGGAATAAAAGAGGTTGGAGAGGTTGTAGAGGGAAGTTTATCTTGCATTTATAAAACCAGATGACACTCTTCCATACGCGTCCAGCTAAGATATCATCACATCTCCAGTAAGCAAACAGCTGCTGCTTTACCTTAAGACGTCCGCCTCGGTTCTTGTAAAGAGTTGTGATCAGCCTTGGACTGACGAGTCGTCGGTCCCGCAAGTCCAAGCTGGACTCCACACGTGTTTACCGTGTCAGTGTCGGTGATACTGCTATAGTTGGCAGAAGTCGTGGCATTCATGGGTTTTTGGCTCAAGATAACTTATACCAGAAAGGAATTTAATTCAAAGTTCTGAGCTTGTACGCTCGGTTCGAAGTGGACTGATAACAAGCATGTTATCAGCCTTTACTGAAGACGAAGGTCCTTAGCTCTTGACCAAACGTCCCACAGCTTGAAGAGAAAGTTCACATCTCTCCTTCCTCACAGAAACTCCTCACAGGAACTAAAAATTTCAGGAAAACTTAGAACCCTTAGTTGAGGATCTGAGACTTGTCCCTCTCCGATTGGTTCAAAAGAACCAGTCGAGGAGTTCACTTGTTGTTATCATGGTATAAGGTTACAGCCAGAAGCAGAGTGAAAATGTTTAGGAAAAGACAGAGAGTGCTGAAGTCACTCTCATGAAAACAACGGATTAACTGTCTTCTTCATTTCTAAACAAAACGGCCGGGCCTCTCTGACCCGAGCCTTCAACTTTACACAGCAGGAGTGACACAGTAATGTTTCACATTACAGAATAACATAGCATAATAGCATATGTGATCATAAGACATATTGTAAATTACAACGTTGCTCATGAATAAACACAGGTGATGCTCTGATTATATTTGTATTAGAACAAAATCAAAGATAGAAATAGTCTCTTTTGAGTGAATCTGTCCTTTGATTCAAACTAATAAAATAAATTGTGTTAAATGTCAGGTGACCCTTTCAGTAGAAAGGGTCAGTGAAAAGCATCACTGAAAAGTTCAAAACACTTCAGTTTGACCCTGGGTAGGTCTACTACAT
>JBBPBX010008944.1:24520-49818 GCA_038048925.1 Garcialebias charrua
GTAATAATAATAATAATAAAAATAATAATAATAACAATAGTAACTATTATTATTTTATACATTTATTATTATTTATTTATTTACCATTCTTAACAACAATAACAATAATATTAATTATTAATAATAAAATATAATAACAATAACAATGTAAAAAGTTAAGTCTGGTTCTTTGGACATTTAAAAAACAAAACAAACAAAAAATGTAGAAACGTTTCATCTTTCGTACAAAAGACTTATTCAGTCTGAGGTACTGTATTCAGCTCAGTCTTATAAATAGCACCTTCTCATAGTGGATCAACCAGTTTGCTGCTGACAGCCAAAACTAGCTGCTCACATGATTAAGGAGGACCATCAGCCTAACAATGGCTCATTAGCACCCTGATGGTTGCTTGCTATTCACAAAGGGCTGAGTGATACTAGCAATAACAGCATTGTAAGAGGGAGACAGTTGAACATGGAGGCCTCCACCTCTGTTTAATGACGGACGTTTATTTTCACAAAGATGGCCCCCTTTACTCCTCTCTCAAACCATTGTTCCTCTCTATCAAGGATATGAACATCTTCATCCCTGAATGAGTGACCACTGGCCTGGAAATGAGTGTAGACCACAGAATCCTGGCCTGATGATGTTGGTCTTCTGTGCTAGGCCATCCTTTTGGCCAGTGGCTGTTTAGGTTCCCCGATATAAGACTGATCAAAGCCCTCCTGACATTGAACAGTATGCCTGTTTTATTTCATTTTATTCTGTTTGTGCCGGGGGACTGGATCTTTGGGGTGAACCATTCTTTGATGTAATATATTTTGGGGTTTAAAAGCCACTGGGATGTTTAAAAAAATAAATGTATCAATTTCTCTGAAACTCCCGTAACATATGGAACAACCACTGGTCTGGGTTTGGGTTCCTCCTTTTCACCTGATGGCTTGCTGGAGACCTGTTTGGGTTCCTTCTCTGCTTTCAGGAAGGCCCAGTTAGGATATCCACATTTCTCTAGTGATTATCTAGATTATTGAGCATGCATCAGGAAACAATAACAATGGTTTGGCAAAATCGCTGCAAATCTTCCTCTCGCAGCTTGGATCAGTCCCTGGACTACATGCTTCTCGGCCCTCTTCGGACCCTGTTGATTCCTGGCTGGTACCTGTTGTCGACTCGGATGAACGCTTCTTTCCTCCATGTCTCACTCCTCCACATCTGCACTGGAAAGGTGCCAATCTGGGAAATCTACGACACCTTGCACTGATTATTCATTCGACTGCTTTGCCGGACCCAGTTTCCATCAGGATGGGTCTGGTAAATGCAAGATTCGTTGCAAAGAAAACTTTTATCCTGAAGGATTTTTATTCATCCCAGGGTTTGGACTTTCTCTCTGTGACTGAGACTTGGATTTCTGCGGGTGAGTCCAATATTTTTTCAGAACTATTACCCCAAGGCTGCTTATACTTTAATAGCCCAAGTTCCATGCATTACGGAAGAGGTTTGGTGATTATTTAGTAATCAATTTTTAACTGCAAGCAGCTGTCCATCCCGACTGCGTTTTCTACCTTTAAACTACCGGTAAGCATGTTTGAGTTGGGCTACGCTCCTCCACTTTTGTGTGCCGTCATCTACCGGCCTCCTAAGTATATTAAGGACTTCATATGGGACTTTTTTTGATTTCTTGGATGATTTCATGTCCAAATATGAGCATGTTTTAATTAGTGGATATTTTAATATTCACGTGTGTTGCACTGGAAAGCCCCTGGTGAAGGATTTCTTAGATGTAGTGGATGTAGTGAAGGCCCAACCCATGAACGCACCCATACCCTGGACCTTGTTTTATCTTTTGTTTATCTATTTGTAACTTGGAAATTGGTGATGCATTGTTTTCAGACCATATGCCTGTTTTATTTCATTTTATTCCTGTTTCTAAACCTGTTAAGTCCTGTGCTCCTGCTTGACACTGCTGTGTTTTAACTTGTCCTCTGCTACCCAATTCTCCACTGCTTTTAATTATTTAGATTCATAGCACTCTGTGTCTCTCAGCACTGAGGAGCTTTCCTTATATTTTGATTCTTTGTGCAATACTGTTTTGAATGATGTAGCCCTGATTAAATCCAGGCGATCAAAGCCAAGATCAAACCCATGGTGAGTGACAATACCTGTGCCATTAGGCAGGAATGCAGGAGAAATTAATGCAAGCGGAGAAAGGACAAACTCCAAGTCTCTTTTGATACACTGAGAGAGAGTTGGCATCGCTATCAACGAGCTATGAAAATAGCCAGAGCAAAAATATTTCTCTGACATCATTGTTGCTAACTCTCACAACCACTATGTTCTTTATTATACAATCAACGCTGTCCTCAATGTACATGAACCGGTCCCTCTTGAAGCATCCGGAGAACTTTGTGATAAGTTTATTAATTTTTTTTGGACAAGGTTATTAACACTAGGGCTTGTAATTCTTTTTCTATCCCATGACTGTTCCATCCCGGTCCCCGGTCTTGCTGTTTTTGATCATTTGGAGCCTATTTCCCTCTCTTATCTAGAGGAAATGGTCACCAGTATGAAATCATCAGGTTCCCTCCTTGATGTTGTTCCTCCATGTTTTCTTTAGGAGGTTTTTCCTACTGTTGGCTCCATTATCCTAAATGTGATCAACAGCAGTTTGATGTTTAATATGATACCGTGTAGCCATTGTTGAAAAAAAAAACTGGCCTTGATCCATCCTCTTTGTAAAACTTTAGGCAATCTCAAAGTTACCCTTTATATGCAAAATTTTGTAAAAAGTTGCTAACACCCAGCTGAAGGCCTTTTTGGATTAATTAAAAAATTTGGGGGGTTTCCAGTCTGGTTTCAAAATGTACCACAGCATTGAATCTGCTCTTTTAAGGGTTTTTAATGACACATTTTTAGCACTGGATTCTGAAAACTGTGTTTTACTTGTGCTTTTAGATTTAACAGCTGCGTATAAGATTATTATTCTGTAAAAGGACAAGAAGGCCACACTTAATGTAGCTGCAGCTTCGTACAGTCAGTCTATCTTTCGGATGACTGTACGTGCATGTTCTCGCTGTAAATGGTAAATGGAGCTTATTTATATTGCGCTTTCCAGCCCCCTGTGAGGAGCCCCAAAGCGCTTTACAATACCAGCCATCCACCCATTCATTCAGACATTCATACACCGGTAGTGGTAGCCTGCCTTGCAAGGCGCCATCCAGACCTACCGGGAGCAACTCGGGGTTAAGTGTCTTGCCCAGGGACACAACGACACATGGTGGGCGGATGCGGGATTCGAACCTCCAACCTTCCGATCAGGGGTCGACTGCCATTACCACTACACCACGGTCGGTGTACCTCAGTCCAATGATAATAAAGCTTATTCTGATTCTGATTCTGATTCTGCATTCGACACAGTCGACCATGACATTCTCATCTCCAGATTGAAGCAGTGGATGGTCATCACTGGCTCAGCTCTGCAGTGGTTTTGTCTGTGTTACCTTTCTGATAGAAGTTTCAGTGTGATGATGGATAGTTTTACCTCTGCTTCTGCTGCCCTCCCCTGGGTGTACCTAGGGCTCTATTCTTGGCCCTCTCCTGTTTTCACTTCATCTTTCACCACGGTTTTATTTTCAGAAAGCATGTTGTGCAATTTCATTTATACGCAGATGACTGTGAAGTCTACTTCCCTTTAAAACATAATGACATAACTCAGTCTCTCCTGGACTGTCTTGATGACATTAGAGGGTGGATGGCACTTAATTTCCTCCATTTTAACAAAAAGAAAAGAAAAGAAAGAGTGAGGTTATGGTCTTTAAATCCAGTGGTCCTAGCAGTTCCCCCACCTTTGATTTTTCCTCTTTGGCCTCATGTGAAAAATCCACTGTGACAAATTTAGGAGTGGAAAATGGACCCCTGCCTGAAACTATTTTATTTATTTATTTATTTATTTATTTATTTATTTATTTATTTATTTATTTATTTTATAATAATGAGATACAACAATTAACATATACAGGGAACCCCCGACCTACGACTCCATCGACCTGCGAACCACGGGACCTACGAACGAACCAAAGTTGAAGAATGCCATCGACGTTCGGCAGAAAATACGTGACCTACGAACGAACCAAGTTAAAAATATATAATCGAGCTACGGCAAAAAGTTCGTGACCTACGAACGAACCAAGCTAAAATATATAATCGAGCTACGGCAGACTGGATGCACGACCTACGAACGAGCCCCATTACAAGTATATAATCGAGCTACGGCGTAACTGCGTCACATATGGCAATCGGCGAGGTGGGGGAGGGGATTGCCTTTGGCTGTTGCTTGTTGGGCATGGGCGTGACACTGCGCATGACAGTGGAAAAGTACCGCCAGCGAGAGGGGGGGCTGGGCTTCTGGCGGATGTACACACAGCCGCAGTGCACCTGGCGGCGGAGGGATCCGTACAGGTAAAGCGGTAACTATTTAAAGGGCTGCGGCCATTTTGTCCCTCGTGGGTTAGTTACGGTGATTGATGAGAAGAGACATACGAACGAGAACGAAGAAGAACAACGACGAGAGAAAACGAACAACGTACAAACAGGTACAGTAATAAATTTTAATTTACAGTAGCAGTTTTAGACTAAAGCGAACGTTAGCACGTTAGCATTCATTTTAAATTTTGCTCCTTAGGAATTAGCACGTTAGCTAATTTTCGACGCTACTGTATTTTTCGACGGGTCATCGAACGGGCAGGTACGGTCCAGTACTAAATGTACTCAAAGAAATATTTTTAGACGAAAGCAAACGTTTGCATTGATTTATGAACGTTAGCATTAATTTTAATTTTTGCTCCTTAGGAGTTAGCACGTTAGCTCGTACGAAGAATGGCTCCGAAGAGACCTGGAAAGTCCGCGGCCGCGGCAGAGGGGAAAAAACCTCGCAGAACAATCACGCTGGAGACGAAGGCAAAAATAATAAAAATGTCTGATCAGGGCATGACACCATCTAAAATAGGAGAGAGGCTAGATTTACCGAGGTCGACTGTGGGGACGATAGTGGCGGACAAAGAGCGCATTTTGCAGCAAGTGCGTGCTTCAGCCCCCATGAAGTCCACCATCATTACAAAACAAAGGACGGGCAAAATAGTAGAAATGGAACGGTTGCTTGTGCTATGGCTGGAGGACAACACGCAACGCCGAATACCAGTTGGCATGTCTGTGATTTGCGAGAAGGCGAGGAGGATCTATCACAGGCTGATAGAACTAGGGACGAGTGAGGGAGGTGCAGGGGAGCAGGGGGGTGCGGGGGGGCAGGGGGCTGCACAGAGTGATCAGGGTGAAGGGACGTCCTCCCAGAGCGATCCGGGTGAAGGGACGTCAGGAGGAGGGACTTCAAGCGCAGGAGGAGGGACTTCAAGCAGCACATCAGGGGAGTTGGATGGACCAGAGACCTTCACTGCATCTAAAGGATGGTTTGATCGTTTCAGGAAAAGGAACAACTTCCACAACATCAGAGTGCAGGGTGAGCATTTAATTTCTCATTTTTATTTTTTAATAATGCAGGTACAGTACAGGTAGTCCCCGACTTACGATTGTTTTTTACATTTTTTTCCCTTTTATTACAGTGTTACAACAGCTTAACCGTGTCATTTTGTGTGCATTTAGGTGAGGCAGCAAGCGCTGACCACGAGGCAGCTGAGGC
Organism: Garcialebias charrua; assembly: GCA_038048925.1. Classification (NCBI taxonomy): domain Eukaryota; kingdom Metazoa; phylum Chordata; class Actinopteri; order Cyprinodontiformes; family Rivulidae; genus Garcialebias; species Garcialebias charrua. Next base: position 30,190 of record JBBPBX010008944.1, read on the forward strand.
ATTCCCAGCAGAACTGGCTCAGATCATCAGGGACGGTGGGTACACTGCCCAGCAGGTGTTCAACGTCGATGAGACAGGGCTGTTCTGGAAGCGTTTGCCAGACAGGACCTACATCAGTAGGGAAGAACGAACCGCACCCGGCCACAAGGTCGGCAAGGAGCGTTTGACCTTGCTGGTGGGGGGCAATGCTTCGGGTGATTGCAAACTCAAGCCGTTGTTGGTGTACCAATTTAATAAACCCAGGCCCTTCAAAAATGTTGATAAATCTACACTTCCTGTTTATTGGGCGTCTAATAAAAAGGCTTGGGTGACGCTGGAAGTTTTTAAAAATTGGTTCACCAACAACTTTGTGCCAGAAGTGAAGCATTTTTGCAGTGACCAGAAGATTGCCTTTAAAGTCCTGCTGGTCTTGGACAACGCTCCAGGACACCCCCCTGCTCTCACCGAGTTGAACAGGCATGTGAAGGTGGTGTACCTGCCTCCCAACACCACCTCTTTGATCCAGCCAATGGACCAGGGGGTTATTAGTACGTTTAAGGCGTACTACCTGCAGCGAGTCATCCGTGCCGCTTTGGAGGCAACGGAGAACTCTCAGACCCTCACGCTGAAAGACTTCTGGCGTAAGTACAACATCCTCGATGCTGTGCACAACATTGGCCACTCCTGGCATCGTGTTACTGGACAGAACATGTGCGGAGTCTGGAAGAAGCTCTGTCCAGAGCTTGTTCAGGGGGTACACGATTCCCAGGAGGTGGACCGTGTAATCGAGGATGTTGTGAGGATGGGCAGGTCACTGGAGCTCGAAATGGACCAGGACGATATCCAACACCTGCTGGGTGCATCAGGAGAGGACCTGTCCCCAGACGACCTGATTCAGCTCGACAGGCACGTCCCGGATGAGGAAGTGGAGGAGGAGGAGGAGGTGGAGGTCATTCCTCCGACCTTCACCAGGCAGGAGATGGTGCTGGCCTTTCAGGATCTCCACAACTTCCTGGCGAGGATGGAGAAGCAGGACTCCGACTGTGAGAGGTTCGCCAAGGTCCGTCGGGGTGTCCTCAATGAAGTTGCGTGTTATCAGCAGATCCTGGATGATAAAAAGCTTGAAAAGGTGCAGAGCAGCATGCTGCAATATTTTACAAAGGTCACAGCACCGCCTCCAGGATCTGCTGGTGCACCAGCTGAAAGGCCATCCAGTCCTCCTGCAGCAAGCCAGGAGGAGGCCTTGGACATCCCACCAGCTGATAGGCCATCCAGTCCTCCTGCGGAAAGCCAGGAGGAAGCCATGGACAGCCCACCCTCTCCCCAGTGAAAGACGCCCAGCACCCCCCCCCCCCGCTCCATCCCTCCAGGTACAGTACGTACTGTAATGAAATGTTGTTTTTATTTTTTGGAGTTGTCATGTTACACACATTAATTTAATCTGTTACTGTCTCTGCTTATGTTCACAGCCTATTACAGTACACCTTCCTCCTCCTCCTACCCCTCCTCTCCACCAACTCCACCGTCCCATCACTGACCTGCCCACCCTCACATTCCAGCACAGCAACGTCAGAAAGGTACTGTACAGCAAAGACATGTTAATTTCTTTTAATTTATTATTTTTGTTTTAACTTACATCTACTGTACACTACTGTACACCTACTGTAATCATCACCTCTCTCTCGAAAGCCTCCAAAGCGGCACGTCCCCCTGGTCCATCCACACATCTGATACGCACCACACCACACACGTAAGGAGAAGTTAATGTTGTCTGTGTTGTTGTTGTTATCAGCAGGTGTTCACGTCTGTGTGTGTGTTTGTGTTTCAACAGCTCCACTTGCTGCTTCGCCTCATGGAACAGCGTCAGGTACCACGTACCGTGCTCCTGCTACTCTGCCTCCAGCCTCCTGCCTGTCGTCCAGCCTCCAGCCTGTCCTCCACACATGCACCACACAGGTAAGGAGAAGTTGTTGTTGTCTGTGTTGTTGTTCTCTGCAGGTGCTGACGTCTGTGTGTGGTTGTGTTCCAACAGTTCATCCGCGTGTAGCTCCACCTCATGGATGAGCCGCTGGTGCTGCCTGTCCTCCAGCCTGCTCTGCCTCCAGCCTGTCGTCCAGCCAGCCTCCTGCATGTCCTCCTGCCTAGCCTGCCTGTCGTCCAGCCTCCTGCCTGTCCTCCACACATGCACCACACAGGTAAGGAGAAGTTGTTGTTGTCTGTGTTGTTGTTCTCTGCAGGTGCTGACGTCTGTGTGTGGTTGTGTTCCAACAGTTCATCCGCGTGTAGCTCCACCTCATGGATGAGCCGCTGGTGCTGCCTGTCCTCCAGCCTGCCTCTGGTGTCCTGCATGTTGCCTCCATCCATCACCTTTGTGTCGTTCTGCCTAAATGACTGCTGCCAAAAACCAAAAAAACTTCATGTGATGCACAGACCTGCTCACATCAGGACCACAGACCTGAACTGACACCTGCCTGAACTAACAGCTGGCCTAAAATGCTCCCAACATTCATTGTTGAGCAATGGCTAAGCAGTTCCATCAGATGCAGGTTTGATCATGAGAAAAACATCTGTCTACCTACACTTCAGTCAAAGTAAGGCAATTTTGTTTCATTTTTCTGCTGCTTCTAGCTTTTTCTGAGTTCATGGACTTCTTTCTCATGCACATGGACACTCATCAACGCACTGGTTTCAAAAACATGATGGTTGCAACATGCTTCTGATAGATGTGATGCTGCTGATAATAATAATAATATTATTATTTTTATGATTTATTTATGATTTATGGATTAATGTGTGATTGTTGACATCATTTTGCTGATGTCAGTTACTGCTGATTTGCTGCTCTGATGTTAAAAGCTGCACTTTGAGAAGTGTTCATGTGTGATTGTTGACATCATTTTGCTGATGTCAGTTCCTGCTGATTTGCTGCTCTGATGTTAAAAGCTGCACTTTGAGAAGTGTTCATGTGTGATTGTTGACATCATTTTGCTGATGGGAGTCCCTGATTTGCTGCTGTTGTGATGTTAAAAGCTGCACTTTGAGAAGTGTTCATGTGTGATTGTTGACATCATTTTGCTGATGTGATTTCCAGCTGATTTCCTGCAGTTCTGATGTGAAGTTACTGATGTACAGTTACTGTGTGTGTTTATGGATGCATGTGTGGTGTAATGGTTTAGATAAGTGTTTGTAAATAAAGTTCTGTGCATGTTTATGGCCCAGTATGTCAGTCTCATGCTGTTAAATGTGTGCGCGGCGCACCGTTAGCGGTATTTCCGCGACCTACGAACAGAATAACGACCTACGAACGGGACGCAATTTTCACCCCCTACCTATGACCGGATCGAGCTGCGAACGGTTCTTAGGTCCCGAACTCGTTCGTAGGTCGGGGGTTCCCTGTATGTAATTGGAGAGAAAAATTTATTTATACATGTATATAAAATATTTACAATAATGAAATACAACAATTAACATAAATGTAATTGGAAAAGAAAAACTTATAAAGAAAAAATATAAAATATAAAATGAAAGGTAATAATAATAATAATAATAATAATCATTTTATTTAAAAGCGCCTTTCAGGACACCCAAGGACACTTAACAAACCAATGCAGTTCAAACATTATCAGCGACAAATTGAAATATAAAATACATAAAGATTATAAAATGCAAAATGATAAAAATACATTTAGTAGAGTTAATGATAAGCTAGTCTAAAGAGATGTGTTTTCAGAGCCGTCTTGAACAGAGAAAGGGAGGTGGTGTTTCGAAGGTCTGGCGGTAGAGCGTTCCAGAGGTGAGGGGCAGAGCAGGTGAAGGCCCTGCTCCCCATGGTGGAGAGGTGGGCAGAGGGTACATGGAGATGTAGTGAAGAGGAGGATCTGAGAGAGCGTGATGGGATGGAGATTTGTAGGAGGTCAGAGAGGTAAGGAGGGGCAAGGTTGTGGATAGCTTTGAACGTGAGAAGTAGAATTTTGAAGATGATGCGTGATTTAACCGGGAGCCAGTGGAGCTGCTGCAGGACAGGAGTGATGTGATTATAGTAGGAGGTTTGAGTGATGACACAGGCAGCTGAGTTCTGGACCATCTGTAACTTGTGGAGAGATTTGTTGGGGAGGCCGTAGAGAAGGGAGTTGCAGTAATCGATACGGGAAGTCACAAGACTGTGCACCAGGATGGCTGTGGAGCGGGGTGTGAGAGAAGGACGGAGACGGTTAATATTACGGAGGTGGAAATAGGCAGACCGAGTAATATTGTTGATGTGTGAAGTGAAGGAGAGAGTGGTGTCGAGGATGACACCGAGGCTCTTGACCTGAGGGGAGGGGGATAGCAGAGAGTTGTTAAGGGGGACGAGAAGATGTTCTGATTTTGAAATAGAGTTTTTGGTACCAACAAGAATGATTTCTGTTTTGTTACTGTTTAGTTGAAGGAAATTGTTAGAAAACCAGTGATTTAGCTCATTGAGACAGTCGGTGAGGATGGAGGGTGGGTGGGTGGAGTTAGGTTTTGATGACAGGTAGAGCTGTGTGTCATCAGCATAACAGTGGAAATGGACGCCGTATTTGCGGAAGATGTGACCTAGAGGAAGGAGGTAAATGATGAAGAGGAGGGGTCCGAGGACAGAGTCTTGGGGGACACCCGTGGAGACAGGGGAAGACTGGGAACGGAAGGATTTAAGCGGAATGAATTGAGTGCGGTCAGAGAGATAGGAGGTGAACCAGTCTAATGGGGTAACTGAGATGCCAATGGGGGTCAGTCTGTTGAGGAGGATAGAGTGACAGATGGTGTCAAAGGCAGAACTTAGATCAAGAAGAATGAGGATGGACAGAAGACCAGAGTCAGCAGCAAGAAGAAGGTCGTTAGTAATTTTTACTAGAGCTGTTTCGGTGCTATGGTGGGGGCGAAAACCAGATTGAAACTCTTCATAAATGTTGTTGTTGGACAGGTGAGAGTGAAGTTGACTAGCAACAGTTTTTTCAAGAATCTTGGAGATGAAGGGCAGATTGGAGATCGGACGAAGATTACTGAAGTTGGTGAAGTCAAGACCTGGTTTCTTGATGATGGGGGTGATGGCAGCAGATTTGAAGGCTGTGGGAACAATGCCAGAGGTCAGGGAGGAGTGGATGATATTAGTGATGATAGGGAGCAGAGACGGGAGACAGGATTTAACAAGAACTGTGGGAAATGGATCAAGTTGACAGGATGAGGACTTGGACTTGCTGATAATGTCAGTAATGTCATCAGCAGTGTGGAGGGAGAAGACAGAGAAAGGGAGGGAGGGAGGGAGGGAGGTAGGGGGGAGTTCAACATGGATGCTGGGGGCAGTATTTGGTCCAAGGTAGATGAAGAATATATCCTATTAAATCTGCTCCTTATTTATCTAATAAGAATTTAGACACATTTTCTATAAATAATAATAAGTAAATAACATTTAATTTTCATACATATATTACTCATTTAAATACATTCAATTATATTTGTTTAACAATTCAACCTTAACCAGTTTCTTAAAGACAGTGCGGAGTGGGGTGTGAGAGAAGGCTTCCTTAACATCTGTCTTTAAGTTATTCCACAATCCTACTCCCTGAATTAAGGTAGTTCTTCCTAACAAGTTCTAAATTGCGGTTTTGCTTTCCCTTTGAGATTGTAACAGCTTGATCTTTTCACAAAATACATTTGGATATTTGACGGTAGTGTATTTTTTTTAGCTCTATACATAAGTAACAAAATGTTATAATCCACCAAATCATAGAACTTCAGCAATTTCATCTGATAAAATAATTGACTTGATGGGTGAAAGTAATGCTTTCTTGCAATAATTCTTATCATTCTTTTCTGCAAAATAAAAATAGGCATTGTGCTGCTTTTACATGCTTTTCCCATACATTAACACAATAAATCAAATGTGGCACAGTCAATGTATTGTACAACAAATACAATGCTTTATCATTTAGTGAGTCCAGACACCTTAACCAAATTGTTTACATACAAAATGAACAATTTTGGACCAAGTACCGATCCCTGAGGAACTCCAAATTTAATAGTACAGTGATCTGATTGCACATCATCCAATTGTACATATTGTTTCCTATTTTCTAAGTAACTACACACCCACTGTAACACCAATCCTCTTATTCCGTACTTGTGTAATTTATCAAGGAGAATACTATGATTAACAGTATCAAACGCCTTTTTTAAATCAACAAAAAACTTGACTGCCATATCAACGGCATGGTTAAATCCTCTTTCTTTCAGCTGAGGCGCCTGTCAAAAAGCAAGCCCCTCCTTTCTAGGCACTACTAAGCGACAGTAATCCACGCTTTTATTACTTTTTTTTCCATTTACCCTTTATTTATACAGGTAGGCTCATTGAGCCACGAGTACTCATTTTCAAGAGAGACCTGTTTAGGGAGCAGATGGTGGAGGTTAAGGGTCTTGCTCAGGGGCCCAGGGTGGGGCGAATGAGGGTGGGTGGAGGCAGGTGTGGGTGTACCTTATCCACCCACATTTTTTATATATTGTTGGTACCGGGGGTTGAACCGGCGATCTTCTGATCATAGGCCCACCGTCTCTAACCTCTGCGCCACCACTCCCCCTACTTCATGCCTGGATTATTTTAACTATCTTTTGATCAGAGTTAGCCAGGCCTTGCTCTCACAGTTACAGCTGGTACAAAATGCTGCTGCACTATTTTTGACTGGTACAGGCAGGCATGAGTCCATCACTCATTTTGATGTCCCTTCATTGGCTTTCTGTCCAATTTGAATCCAGTTTAAAGTTCTATTGTTTGTTTTTAAGTCTTTGAATGGTTTTAGTCCCTCTTATTTGTCTGAACTGCTTCACCTTTACATGCCATCACATGCTCTAGATCCTCTGACCAGATGCTTTTAGCAGTCCCAAAAACCTTTTATAAATCCAGAGGAGACAGAGCCTTTTCAGCTCTGGCTCCTAAATTGTGGAATGAGCTGCCACTGAAAGTCAGGCAGGCCCCGTCAATCTCTGTTTTTAAAACTAATTTAAAGGACAACACCCACCGTGACAGTAACAATTCACCATATTGGAGAATTACTGTAGTATTTTATGAATTTTATTTTCATTTTTGCATTTGGGCCAGGCGAGGGTTAAAAAAAAAAAAAAAAAACAACCCACTCCCGAAGGAATCCGGAAACCTGGCCGAAAAGTCCCGAAGGGTCATGCCTTTTGTTACATGATCTCCACCCAGAAGGCAGAAGGTAGGAGTGAGTTTCCATGGAGGTTTATGAGAGAGAGTGCGTTAAAACTTTATATTTCCTGGTGCATTTGTGTGTATGGACCAGCGCTCTGATTTTATTTATTATTTATTTTATAACACCGCTGCGGACCTGTTGCTTGATTCATTCTGCCCCTGAGGAGCGAGCCCGCGCGCGGTCTCTGGCTCCTCGTTCCGCTCCGCTGGTCACCTTTGAAGTTCCTCGTGCCGGTGTAATTTGCTCCCTCGAGTGTATGTATCTGCTCTTATCTCTCGTCAGCCTTGTTGCAGCAGCACGGGTCGTGAAGCATGCGCGCGGGCAGAGCAGCTGCGAGGCTGGGTGCCTTTCTCATCACGGGGCGAGAAATGCGGGGCGATGCGGAAATGAATGAATTTGTCGCGATCAAACGAATTAAACTAGTAGTGGATGCTCGCTCAGAATATGATGACATGAGTGAGCGACAGCAGGATTAATCAACAGGCAGCTTTATGGAATATTTAAAAATGCTTCCTTGTTCTTTTCCTCTGCTCGCCTGGAACTCCAAGGCGTCACTTTGGTGACGTGAATGCCCAAGTGAATGCCCATATATGGAGAGGAGCAGATTTTCCCGGAGCTGCATGCTAAAATCTGCTATAAATCATGAAATAACACATTTAGTGTTATTTCTCCACAATATAAGTAAACGCTCCTGTATTATTTTTAAATAAACTAATAAATATTAATGGCGATGCAATTTGAAAACATGGTGGGTGTTGGACTTTAAAAACACTTTTTTCCCATTGGCTTTTAACTTAGAGTGAGTTAGCATCTCTGTCTTAATGTTGTATTATTTTACTGTTTTTTGGTTGTTTTTACCTTTGTACAACACATCGGACGGCTGCTATGTTATATTTAAGTGCTTTAGAAATAAATTGGTATGGTGTGGTATGGTATGGTATAATAACAATAACAATAATAATAATAATAATAATAATAATAATAGTAATAATAATAATAATAATAATAATAACCAAATAAATCTGACATGAAAATCTGACATAAATCTAGCATGAAGGGAAACAGGCAATATATATTCCTCCTTTAAAATTTGTCTTGCTTTGATGTTTGGTGCTTCTATCACCATAAATCATTAAATTCTGGTGTTTGCTACATATTTTTACTGTGAGACTGAGTTGAATCTGCTTAACATGCACTAGGAGGCATTAACACATCTTTAGTGCCTTTTCTAAAAGATTAATTATGCAGCGCTGCCACGACTTAAAAAGCCAATTTTGTTACTCAACACTGCTAACGTCTGCAAAATACCCAACCTGTGCCTCACCAGAGGCTTTAAATTTATTGCCGTTAGACTGCAGCACCACAATATTCTACTATACAAAATGTGCTGCTTTGAACATTTCAAATAAAACAGGACTAGTAATAATTTTCGAACCTTCCAGCACCTCACCTCCATAAACCTCTCCTCCTGCAATTGTGGCAAGAAGCTTGACACAAAGTACAGAAAGATATAAATAAACAAATGCAAGAGTAATTATGAAACACTCAGCTGTGGGAGTGCGGAGTGACAGAATGTCTATAAACGCAATCAGGGAGCACAAGGACGTGATTAGGGCTCTTCGCTGATCTGATTAGATTTTTAGGTGAGCATATTAGAAGCAGCCAAAAGAATCCATGTGCACCTCCCATTGACAAATTACATAAAGTTTGCTGCTGGTGGGCAAAAAAAGGACAGCGTGGGCCATAATAAAGTGAGGATGTCTGCCAAATGGAGAGGGAAGAAAAGAGAGAGAGATGAAGAAAAAAAAAAGAATCAAATAGAGGTTGCAATTAGATATAGAAATAAAAGAGCAGAGAGGAGATGTAGCATGTTAGTTTGACCTGCAGCACATACACCATTTATCACAGTGCTCCTCTGTTCAGCCACAGAAAGCACCGAATTTATTGAACACCCGTGTCCATGTAACTGTTACAGTGCATTCAGATTCAGAAAGAATACACCATTCTTCTTTGAAACAGAAAGAGAAAAATGACAGATCAGGGGGTGTTTATTAAAATTTATATAGAAGAGTCTGGTAGCAGCACTTTAGAATCCATCTTTGTGTCAACCTAAAATATCACATTGCAAGAGAAAAACATGCACATTGCACTATTGCAAAATTTAATTTAGTCTTTTTATTCTAAATTATGTGATTCTGAGCTCCTACTTTACACAGATAACTACACAATTGCACAAAAAGTATAACAATAATAATAAAAGGCATAGCTTTCACTAATAAAATGTTTTTCAGTTGCTGACTTAAAAGACTAAATTTAAATAAAGTTTGTGTCATGAAATGACAAGGTTAGAGAAATTTTGGTCAAGCCTTGCAAATTATGTGATGTATAATGTTTGGGAATTTTTTGGTAAAAGGTTATGAATGTTTTTAACTACTTTGGCTGATAATGTTAATAATGCCCATGAATCATATGTTTGGGTTAGTAGAGAGCACTTTGGTCCTGTGGGTGTTTAAAGTGCTCTATAAATAAAGCTGGTATGGTATGGTAAAGCTGAATGAGGAGCTGGGTGAGGCTGCAATGTGCAGCTGTTGCTCCAAGGTTGCCTCTGAGTCTGTGAGCTCAGCTGAACTGATAAGAGTATAAAAACAAACTTCACAGAAAACTTGTGGTAGACTCTTGTGACTGGTCTTTGTCTCTGTGTATCCTATGCTTAATTTGAGCTGGAATAAGATCCAGGAACTCTCTTATGGTGGTTGATCCCAAGATGGCGCTAGTGTCTGTGGCTTGCCGTCTCTCACTGTTTGTGTTTATGCTGTTTTTATTTTTTATCACCAGTGCCAGTTCACTGTTTGTGTATGATCGCCAAACTTTGTTGGATCTTTGTCTCTCTGCCAAGGATTTAGTGAAATTCGACTCTGATTGTGTTGTTCATACGACGTTTCAGCCGATTTCCTTCGCCGGTCGGACACCTGCTCACACCTGCCACACCCACGCTCCTCTCCCTCGGCATAAGCGCCGCCGCCGCCGGGGCATACGCAGTGGACGACTGTTAAAGTTGAAAGCTTTTCTGGCACAATTTCCCATGAACTCCCGGAGTAGAAATTGAGCATTTCCTGGTCTCTTTCTGAGCCCGCACTTGCTGGACCCTGCTGACAGCTGGCTGGTGTGTGTCAGTTCAGATGACGTCGTCCGCCCCCGCGGCCCCTGCTCTCCCCGTCCTCGCCGGCGTGGTGTCAACTCCTGTCATCTACGAGCCCTACGTCGGGCTCCACAGACAGCTCCACAGACCTCTGCCAGGTTTGGCCTTGTTAATGCAAGATCACTGACAAACAAAACTTTCATCTTGAGGGACTTCTTCATGTCCCGTGATCTGGATTTCCTCTGTGTGACGTAGACATGGCTGAGAACTGATGAGCCCGCCGCTCTTATTGAACTCCTCCTGAACTTATCCTCCTGGTTGCTGCTATTTTAACTCCCCGCGCCTGTCGGGTCAGAAAGGAGGAGGAATAGCAGTAGTTTTTAAAAATGATTTAAATGCTGGCAGGTCTGCCTGCAGTCTTACACAAGTTTTGAACACTGCTCATTTGAAATCGGTTGCTCTCATGTAATCTTGTGTGTTGTCACAACTCATCCTCACTCCCTACTCGTCATATATTGATGATAAGGGTCAGTGTCCCTCCGCGTCGCATACTTGACGCGTTGGGTCGCCCCTTCTCATCATTATTTGGTGTGCAGGGTAATGTTAAGTTGTGAGCTTCTCTTCCGGTTTGGATAGTGAAGCACTTTCATGTTTACTAATTTTTTTACGTATTTTTTATGAACAGGAATGATTTTTCTGGCAAAATTTAAACGTTAAGCCCAACCTTATAACAAACCCTAAACTTAACATTCACCTTTTATTTGACCCTTGAACCCCAAACAAACCAATGAGAGCACGTTGCACACCAAAAATGATGAGAAGGGGCGACCCGACGCATCAAGTATGTGACGCGGAGGGACGGTGACCCTTATCATCCCTTATCATCAGTATATGACGAGTAGGGAATGAGGACATGTTGGTTGTCATCTATCGATCACCCAAGCACAATAAGGATTTTATAAATGACTTTTCAGAATTTCTGGCCGACATCTTACCCAAATATGACTTTTTTCTTTTATTGGTGATTTTCATATGCGCGTGGACTGTCCTGAAGAGCCCATATCCAGGAGCTTTTTAAACGTTATTGACTCTTTTAATTTTGCATAGTCCATGTCCGTTTCCACTCATCAACTCGGGCATACACTGGACTTGGTCCTGTCCCACGGTCTGGAGCTGTCTAATTTGGAGATATGTGACGCTGTGTTTTCGGATCATAAGCCGATCATTTTTGACATTCCAACACACTGTCCAGTTCAAGTGCGCGCTCCTCCTCAGTGCTATCGCATGTTTAACTCCTCCTCTCCAGCCCTGTTCTCCTCCACTTTTCTTGGTCTCTATGAGGAGAACTCTGAAGACTCTCTTTGTTTAAATATTGATGAACTGGTTTCCAGCTTCCACTCTGTTTGTTCACAAATACTGGACACGATCGCTCCTTTGAAGAGCCGGCGCACCAGACCTGCTCCCGAGCCCTGGCTGAGTGACGTCATGCGCGCTGCCAGGTGCGCGTGCAGGAAAGCAAAGCGGAGGTGGAAAAAGGACCAGCTGTATGTTTCTTTTGATATTTTCAAGGAGAGCTTGTTACATTATCAAAACACTGTAAAAGCTAAGAAGAACAAATATCTCTCAGGTATCATTTCTTCTAATTGTAACAACCCAAGAGTTCTGTTCAAAACCATAGACATGGTTCTCAATGCTCCTAAGTCTGTTTGCTTTGACGCCTCCAATGAAATCTGTGAAAGTTTCCTTCACTACTTCACTGATAAATTTGTGTCAACCAGAGCTTGTATTTCTCAGCCTTCCTATGACCCCTCTATTCCTCTACATTGCTCATCTGTCTTTGATCAGTTTGAGCCTGTGTCCTTCACTTTTCTAGAGGACACAGTTGGTCATATGAGGCCCTCTGGTTCCCCTGCAGATTCCATCCCACCTCGTTTGTTTAAGGAGGTATTTTATACAATAAGACCAAGTGTACTCCAGATTATTAATACAAGTCTTTCCTCTGCTATAGTACCTGTGATTTTTAAACATGCATTCGTTTGCCCTCTACTGTACTTAAAAAAACAGGCCTTGACCCCTCTCCCTGCTCCAACTTCAGGCCCATCTCTAATCTTCCTTTTATTTCTAAACTGTTATAGAAGGTTGTTTACAATCAGATGTTACCATTTTTAGAGGACAATGGTATCACTGAGCCATTTCAGTCTGGGTTTAAAGCCCGCCACAGCACAGTGAGTGCACTTTTGAGGGTTTCTAATGATATTTTCTTTTTAACAGATTCCGGAAAGTTTGTTGTTTTATTGCTTTTAGATTTATCTGCTGCATTTGACACTGTTGACCACAGGGTTTTAATCTCTCGTCTTGAGCACTGTGTGGGCATCAGGGGTGACGCTCTCAATTGGTTTAGGTCCTATTTAACCAATAGGAGTTTTGTGTAAAAATGGACAATTTTATATCCTCCATTGCTCCTCTTCCACATGGCGTACCCCAGGGCTCCATCCTTGGCCCTCTTTTATTTGCTCTTTATTCACTACCCCTCGGCTCAATTTTTAGGAAACATGGCATATCTTTTCATTTCTATTCTGATGATTGCCAGATCTATCTTCCCCTGGCACAAAACAATACTCTCCAGCAATTAACACATTGCCTTAACGATGTTAAGGCATGGTTTTCTCTAAACTTCCTTAGTCTTAACGAGAATAAGACTGAAGTTATGATGTTTAGGCCGAGTTGATGTCCTTCTTCCAGCATAGACCTTGGCTCACTAACATGTTATCTCAGGGACTTTGTCACCAATCTGGAGGTGAAGTTTGAATCTGATTTTAAATTTGATAAAAATGGTAAATGGTAAATGGAGCTTATTTATATAGTGCTTTCCAGCCCCCTGTGAGGAGCCCCAAAGCGCTTTACAATACCAACCACCCACCCATTCATTCAGACATTCATACACCGGTAGTGGTAGCCTGCCTTGCAAGGCACCATCCAGACCTACCGGGAGCAATTTGGGGTTAAGTGTCTTGCCCAGGGACACAACGACGCATGGTGGGCAGATGCGGGATTCGAACCTCCAACCTTCCGATCGGAGGTCGACTGCCATTACCACTGTGCCACGGCTGCCCCATAAGATAAGCAATGTTGTTCAGAAAAGTTTTTAATCAACTTCGCCAAATTGCAAAAGTGAAACCAATCTTAGCCAACCAATCTTACCTGACTTGGAGAAATTAATCCATGCTTTCATCACATCTCGTCTTGACTACTGCAATGCACTGTATGTAAGCATCAGCCAGACCTCTCTCGCCCGTCTGCAGCTTGTGCAGAACTCTGCTGCTCGCCTATTAACTCAGACCCGTAGGCGCGAGCATATTACTCCCATCCTGGCATCCCTTCGCTGGCTCCCTGTGCACTACATAATTCATTTTAAACTTTTGCTGTTTGTTTTTAAATGCCTGAACAACCTTGCCCCACCATATCTGTCTGAGCTGCTTCAGCCCTACTGCCCTCCCCGATCTCTAAGATCAGCTGATCAGTTACTGCTGACAGTCCCCAAAACAAGGCTGAAGCTCAGAGGTGACAGAGCTTTTGCTGTCGTTGCTCCTAGGTTGTGGAACCATAGATATCATATATAACACTAGATACCCCATAGCCTGCTCCGGCGCAGGATTTAGGGTGGCCATCTTGGAGTTGTCACCCTCGTACTTTGCTGAACAAAAACAGCAGAAGATTCCTCAGCTCTGCTCGGATTATTCGTGTTTAAATCGAAGAACTTTTGATGTCAGGGACCGGGGGATACCTTTTCACAAGTAAGATGAACATATTATTGTTAGTATTGTTAGTAGACTTGCTATGTTTTTTTTTCTGGAGATGGCTTTTTCATGCTGAAGGCTGAAGAGGGGAGCTGCATTAATAAAGAACATCTTACCTGCTGTAATTAACTTTTTAAAGAGCCTCATTTTTGAAGAAACCAATACCTCAATAACAACAAATATCTTATCTGTTGTAGATAACTCTTAAAAGAGCCTCATTTGTTGTTGTGAGCTCAACAACAGACATCTTACCTGCTACAGATAACTTTAAAGAGCCTCATTTCGTTGTTGTGGGCTGTTTGTGGATCAGACGAGTGGAGAGTGAAGCGCGGAGGATCAGGACTGTCGCTGTTTTGGTGCCTGTTTTTCACACCGTTGTGAACTGTTGAGAGCTGTTTGTGGATCAGACAAGCAGAAAGTGAAGCGCGGAGAAACAGGATCATCGCTGTTTGATCGTCGCTGTTTGGTGGTGCCTGTTTCACACTGTTGGGAGCTGCTTGTGGATCAGACAAGCGGAGAATGAAGCGCGGAGGTAACAGGATCGTCGCTGTTTGCTTGTCGATCAGACGAGCGGAGAGTGAAGCGCGAAGGAACAGGATCGTCGCTGGTTGGGTCGCTGTTTGGTGGTGCCTGTTTCACACTGTTGGGAGCTGCTTGTGGATCAGACGGACGGTGAGAAATGAGCGCCGCTGAGGATCAGGAGCTGCTGTCACTGTTGTTTGGTGCTGTTCATGCTGTTGTTCCTTTGCTGTCCTGATACAGGCTGATACAGGCTATAAATCATGTCTTTAATTTTAGGAGGCTTTTCTGGGAGCTGTTTGCTGCAAATTGCTTGTTTCTACCCGTTGATCCAGCTTGTGTTTACCAGGGCCACATCAACTCATATTCACAGGGGGGTTGGATCCCCCCTCACACAAACTGTAGTTGGGCCTCCACAACGGAACTGTTTGCCCACTCAATTTGTGACGCTTTATGGTCTGAGTCTTTTCGGCATCATTCATATTACTGTCATTATTTTCAGTTCTCAGACTACAGTATCTGGAATCACTGAATCTAATCAACACATCTGGATCTGCCCATCACTGCAACTTTCATTGTTTTTGGGTTCTGAATGATCGTGTCTTAATTAATTAATGTTTCTCATGGTTCAATTATGGGGCAAAATGTCACACTGTTCCTGTAATTACACATCAGTGACAAAGAAGTCAAGTAAATGTCTGATATTAATGTTGTTATTGATCTCAGGGATTCAGCCCAACCCAGGTCCATCCATTAACTACAGTACTCCCAGTGAGTTTAAAAATAATTCAGGTCTCCATTTCCTGCATGTAAACGCTCGTAGCCTTCTAAAAAAACTTGATGAACTGAAAATCCTAATCAGTTCTTCTGGGGCAGATGTGATCGTTATCTCTGAAACTTGGCTCAACAAATCTGTTTTGAAAAATGACCTGGCAATCAATGAATTTAAGATCTATCGTTGTGATCGTAATAAAAGGGGAGGTGGAGTCGCTATTTACATCAGAGACTCTTTGGCGGCCAGGATTGCGTCTAAAAAAACATTTGCAAACCAGTTTGAGGCTTTAGCTGTGAACATCAGTTTGAAGGGAGGTCAGATCATAACTGTTGTAGGTTGTTATCGTCCCCCCTCAGCAATACCTGAAGCTTTGTCCTCTCTGACTGAATTCATAGGAAATTTAAAACACAATGAGATTGTTATGGTAGGAGATTTCAACATTGATTGGAATAAGTCGACCCCCCTCTGCGATAAATTCAAGGAATGTTGCCTATCTCTCAATCTAACACAACTTATCGATTCTCCCACCAGACCAAACAAAAAATGTCCCGAAAAATCTTCCACCTTAGATCTGTTTTTCACAAATGCACCTCATAAATTTCCTGGTACAGGTGTATTTGCTAACATTTTGAGTGATCATTCCGTAATAGCAGCTCTTAGATCTACTAAACTACCACCTGCTAAGCCCAGAATAATTCAAAAAAGGGATTTGAAACGTTTCTGTGAACAGTCATTCCTTTGGGATCTATCCCACTTTGATTGGCAACGTATTCTACTAATCAACGACGTGAACACCGCTTGGAACTATTTTCATAATAGTTTCATTTTCTTTGTAAACAAACACGCTCCTTTCCGGAAGTTCAGGATAAAGGGCCGTGACAGCCCTTGGTTTACTCCTGAACTAGCTGACCTCCTGCACAGGAGAGATCATCTCTGGGCCACTGCAAGAAAATCAGACTCAGACTCTGATTGGTTGAAATTTTGGCAGCTGAGGAATAAATGCACAACTGCCATCAAAGCCGCAAAATTACTTCTTGTCTCAGACATCCAAAAATCTAAACGACCCAAAAAAATTCTGGAAAACCATCAAATCTCTCTCAGGCACCCCCCAATCATCTGACCTCCCATCACAACTTCTTGTTGACTCTGTTCTTGTGTCAAATAAGCACGAGATCCTGAACTGTTTCAACAAACATTTTGTTGCTTCTAGTTCATTATTTGACACAGTTACAAATGGAAAAACAGCCACTTCCTCTAATATTCAAACTTCTACAAATCAAATCCCTCCTACAAGTAAATCCTCAGCTAATCACACCTTCTCCTTTTCTCCGTTCTCAGTCATGAGGTAAATAAACTGTTAAAAGATCTTGATCCTAAAAAATCTGCAGGTCCAGATGAACTTCCACCTTATTTCTTAAGGCTGGCTGCTCATATCATCACAGTCCCCGTGACCCACATCTTTAATCTGTCCATAAGCCAAAACACCATTCCGGATACTTGGAAAACAGCCTTCGTTCTTCCTTTGCTGAAGGGAGGTGACCCTACCTCACTGAACAACTATCGACCAATCTCTAAACTCTGCATTTTATCCAAGATCCTAGAAAAACTGATGAACTCTCAGATCAAAAATTATCTGGACTCATTTAACATTTTACCTCTCCATCAATCTGGTTTCAGGAAAAAACATAGCACAACAACTGCTTCTCTGAAGGTTCTTAATGACGTTGCTGAAGCATTGGATGCTAAGAATTATTGTGCTGCACTTTTCTTAGACCTGTCTAAAGCTTTTGACACTGTGGACCATAACATCCTGTGTCATAAGCTCTCAGAAATCGGTTTCTCAGATCACACAATCGGTTGGTTTTCTAATTATTTTTCCAATCGGAGGCAATGTGTTCAACATAACGGTACTTCTTCCAGCTATTTAACAGTTAAAAATGGTGTACCACAAGGCTCAGTTTTAGGACCAACCCTCTTTACAATCTACATAGCTAATGTAGGTCAGAGCATCCCTGATGCATCCTTACATTTCTATGCTGATGATACAGTTGTTTACTGTCGAGCTAAAACAGTAGCTAAGGCTTTCCAGTTACTGCAATCCGCTTTTGACATCATCCAGTCAGATTTGTTCCATCTCAAACTTGTCCTAAATGCTGATAAAACAAAAGGGATGTTTTTTTCAAGTAGGAAGTCGGTCCCAGCAGATCTTCCTCTGATTTTATCATCAAATGGTGTCCCTATTGAGTTTGTTGACTCATATAAATATTTGGGTATCCTGGTCGATTCGCATCTCTCTTTTAAACTCCACGTGGAAAACCTAGTGAAGAAACTGAAAGTAAACTGGGTTTCTTTTTCAGAAATAAATCATGTCTAACACTGAATGCTAGGAAACGCCTTGTATCTGTGACTTTCCTTCCCTCCATTGATTACGGTGACATTCTCTACATGAATGCTCCTACAAGCACCCTGCGGATGTTGGATGTTGTCTATCATGGTGCACTAAGATTCATAACTGGCTGTGATTATCGTACCCACCACTGCACCCTGTATTCACTGGTTAATTGGACATCATTAACCTCACGCAGACTCTTCCACTGGTACATTTTCATCTTTAAATCACTTCTTGGTCTGCTGCCCTCATACATCTCCTCCTACATGTCTTTGCGTGAGTGCAGCTACAGCGTGCGCTCTCAGGACATGATTACCTGCAGTGTTCCGTCAGTGAGGACTGAACTTGGAAAAAGGGCCTTCTCCTACTCTGCTCCTGCTTCCTGGAATATCTTACAAAAAGATCTGAAGCTCTCGGCCCTGACCTCTCTAAATGATTTTCAGAATCTGTTGGAATCCTGGCAAAAACCAATGCAGATTTGTTCCTGTTTTTGATTTTGTACATCTACCTTATAATGTTCGCTAGTTTTTGCTACTTTTCTTTTGTTTATTGTTCAATGTATTTGTATCATTGCTGTTCATCATTCTTTAGTTTGTAGCAGGTCGCTTTCGTAAATGAGCCCTCGAGGCTCAATGAGATTTACCTGACTAAATAAAGGTTGAATGAATTAATTTTGTGAATATAATATTACTGTACTGCACATATGTCAGAGTAGCGGCCCACAATTATTTATGGCCCCCTGGATGATATTTAATAACTATTAGATCCGGCCCGCAAGCCACAGCCGCCCGCTGGTGTTTTGTACATGGCACGGAGTCGATCAAACTATGGAATGGATTTTCTGAACGGAGTCGTGTCTCATGAACCCAGAGTAATGAGACCCGCCTCAAATTCAGGAAATCCATTCCATAGTTTGCAGCCAGCAGCTCCAACGTGCAGACTCGGTGAGTAGCATTTTAGCTAACAGTTAGCCAACTGTTCATCGTAACATGTCCGCTGTGTGGATGTATTTTACACTAAATACCATAAGACAGCAACATGCAATGTCTGCAGAGCCATAGCGCCACTTTAAACCGCGCTCAATTTAGTTCAGCGGGATTGGAGCTCAACAGAGAAGTTGCTGAACTTCATCATAATTAATGGCCAACAGCTATCAGCTGTAGAAAATGAAGGATTTCACAGCTTCATACTTGCAGCCAACAGCCAACAATCATAAAAAATACAGTATATTAATAAAATGTCACAAGACAGCTGTATGCCTAATCATTCAACCTTTATTTAGGCAGGTAGCTCGTGCAGTCACTTCAGCTTGCACAAGTGGCTTCATTATTCATCAGCAGTCAGAGCAGAGATCAACTTTCAGCTACATTTGCACCCCTCCTCAAAAATGGCTAAACGTAAGGTGGACACAGAGAACAGGGGTTTCAAGCCAGGTGGGAGGCAGACTACATGTTCACGGAGGTAATCAATCCTGAGGATTTCCTCAGCTCAGAGCCTAACCCCAAACATTGATGAACTTGTACAAAAGATGAGGCACCTCCAAGTATCAGCCTCAGATAAGTGAGCATCACAGAGCTGTAACAAATTTTCAGTTTTTAATTCAGTTAAATTTTTACATTTGTTTCTACAAGACGTGATTTTTCTTTGAAGGAAGTATTGTTTTGGCTGTGTGCCATAGATTTATGTATTTTATTTTATTGTATTTTATTTATTTATATTTACTTTTCAGTTGAATGGACTCGGGGACAGAGCCATGAGAAAGAATACAACTGATTTGATTTATTTTCTTATTTTCCTATTTGAAAGTG